>VUQG01011529.1:24294-47700 GCA_015106755.1 Etia nguti
GGGACTTCCCCCCCCCCCCCCCCCTTAATAAATGATCATCATTTAAAATGTGTTTGTTATTTTTGACTAATTAAAATTAGTTTGATCTGAAAACATGTAAGTGTGACAACTATCCAAAACATAAGAAATCAGAAAAGGCAGATGCAGATGGTGCATGTTGAAGTAGTCAAATATCTTATGAGGACAAGCTGACCTGGCAAATATGTTACAAATATTGCTAATTGTAAAAGTAGGGCAGTCTTCGCAGAAACAAGCAAAAAACACTTGGACAGACTTTAACGTATACTGCAGCACTATGATTTCAGGATTAATAACCAGGATTGATAGGTATTGCTGATGTGTATTAACTCTATGCTCCTTCTTTTGCATTGGAACAGGAATCTGCAGGCTGCTATTGGTGCATATTATGACTTTGAAAGTCCCAATGTCAACACCCCATCTATGTCCTTTGTTGAGGATGTGACAATTGGGGAAGGAGAGTCTGTCCCTCCAGATACATTGTTCACTAAGACCTGGAGGATACAAAACACAGGTATATGGGATTACATTTACACCTTCACATTGTATACATGTAGATAGTCTTTGTAAATCTGTAACATGTTCATGGATTTTGTTGAGATGTATTTTGAATGAATTCTTCTTGGTGTCTTGTAGGTGCAGAGTCGTGGCCACCGGGGGTTTGTCTCAAGTACATTGGAGGCGATCAGTTTGGGCATGTAAACACAGTTATGGTGAAGTCTTTAGATCCCCAGGAAATATCAGATGTGAGTGTGCAGATGCGAAGTCCCACAACTCCTGGCATGTACCAGGGCCAGTGGAGGATGTGTACTGCCACTGGATTATTTTATGGAGGTAAGAAAACAGTACTACTTTGATTAACTATCAAGTACATTTATGAGACCTATGACTAATAACAATAATAATAATAATAATAAATAATACTTTCAGTTCATACTAAGCCAAGGTAATTGATCCGATTTAAATCTCATTCACAATTTTTGATTCCTGTAATGATTAAAAACAACATTCTAAATATAACCGTTATTATTTTGCTTTCATGTTTAGTACAAAGCTCTTGTTTAGGTACTCTGTTATAAATTAGGCTCCCCTTTTCTTCGTAGCTTTTGTTCTTTTGCTCTTCCCTAATACCTTAAAGCCAGTCGCTTTTTACTGCAGCTTCAGAAAAGATCATTAAGAGACATCAATCAAGAAGATCAATCTAGAGGAAGTAAGACTCAACTTTTCGTAGTCAAAATCTGGAGGATTGTCAGTTGTGTGTGGCTCTCTGTTTCTGCAGATCCGACAGTCTTTCACTCAGCCCACTTTCAACAGTGTGCGACAATTTGCTGTCGGCTTTGGTTTTTTCTCGCCTCTGTGACTGCTTTGCAGGTCTCTGAGCCACATGAGCTCTCTGTCACTCTGTGGCCTCTTGGCCCCCATCTGTGCCTGCAGACTTCCCACAGCGGAGGCAGGGAGGCAGGTTGGCAGGAACCAATAGCTGCCGGAGACTTGCTTTACAAAAATTGCCCCCTAGTCAAGGCCTAACACTGTTCCTCACCGCCCCCATGATTATGATTTTTGCCATAATTGAACTGCCTTAGTTTATACCTCAGTTTCTCATAAATAAGACGAGCAACAAAATTTCACCAGACTGTCAGGCTTTAATTTAACCAGACACCAGACAATGTTGAGGATGCCCGTGGTTTAAGCCTTCGTATGAGACTTGTAACAAACCTACTTCATATTGTTGTCTCAGGCATGTAGTGTGAGCACAGAGGTCCCACCCACTGTCTCAGTCTTTTGTTTTAGAGGGACAGACAATCAGAAGAAAGCTGGTTTAAAGTGAAGGGGGAAGGGAGTGAAATCTGCATGTTTCAACCAGAAGGTCACCCGGGGGGCTCCACAAATGCCCAGCAGAGAATCAACATCACACCTAGATAGTCACACCTCAGCCTGTGAAACCTGTTCACAGCAGTCCCTTATCTCCTCCCTCATAATGCACTCCTGTGCTTACATCTACCTCTCCCTTGTTGTTGTTATCAAAATGAGAAAACGTTATTAATCCCTAAGGAAATTGTGCAATTATGTCAGCACCATTAGTTACATTGCTGGTAACAAAGTTAGTTAGCTTTGACAGGTTCATTGTTTTCCCTTTTTCATTGTTCTTTCGGAAGAGGTCACTATACAAAGTGGAAGAGAACAGTTTCAGTAATTATTGTCTAAAAGCTTCAAAACAGCAATGCAGTGCATGCTTTAGGGGATGTCCTCCAAAAACCAGAAGTCCACCAGCTGTAAAGCAAAAATGCTCTAAAAGAGTACAAAAATACATGAGCAGAAAAGTTTCCTCTTAAAAACCTAATTTTAGTTTACAAACTAAACCATATCCTTGTTTTTGGTTTTTTGGCACCAACACACGGCAACAAATTCCTGTTTGTGTACAAACTTGGCAAAAAAAAGCAATTCTGATTCTACATATTTTTAGCAATTTAACACCGAGAAAGTTATCAAACTGGCAAATTGGCTGAGTCTTATACATTCAGGTCACTTTTGTGCTTGTTTGTTATCTCCACAGATGTAATATGGGTGATTCTTAGTGTAGAAGTTGGAGGTCTTCTTGGAGTGACCCAGCAGCTATCTTCCTTCGAGACAGAATTCAACACTCAGCCCCAGCGCAATGTGCAGGGAGACTTCAACCCTTTTGCCTCGCCACAGAAGAACAAGCATGATGCCACTGACAACAGCTTCAGAGATCCAGGTGGAGCCTGGGAACGCACACAAGAGCCAATCCAGCAAGATCAGAATGGACTGTCTCATAATGCTGTAAATAGGGCGTCAAATGGTCTCCAAACTAATCTTTCTGTGGTAACTTATGGACAGGTATGTATATGTAAAAATGAACTCATCACAGATCTACTCTCACTTTTAAACCATATGCAAGTTTTCGTAAAAACTACATTCTTCCGTTCTATAGGTGATGGGCAGCAGATGAGCAGTTGTTTTGACTTGTACAAAATTAGAGTTTAAATATGGAGTTTTATGCAGTTCTATGGCTCTATAGGGTGTAGCTTACGAAGTGTTCGACATTGCCAGTCTTTCTTTGCATCTGTGTGTTTCACATGAACCTCAAACCCCTGACAGGTATCACAGTGGCAGTTATCAGCTTTCTTTGTTAACACAGGCTCTCTTGTTTGGATTCTGCCTGTTTTCACTTGAGAATATCCAAAATGATATAATGGAAAAATGCAGCACTGCCATTGCAAATAAGAGAGCAGCGCTGGCAGAAACATTCATCTCTGGTTTTTGTAAGTTATTATTTATTTTACCACTCGGTGCACCCTCGGTGTTGCTGTTTATTTATAACGTGACAGCTGCACAATTAGAGCTCTTAAACTTAAACTTGATCCATTTAAACAAAGCACTGAGTAACCTTTACGTGCTGCTTTCAGCTCTGACGCTGTCCCACGAAAAAGGAGATATGGAAATCATATCAGTGCTGAATTGTGAGACTGAAACCTTCTTTCAGCAGTGCTACGTGCATTTTTTTTCCTTTATATGCCACAAAAAGAAGCCATAATGGTCATTATTTCTCTGTAAAATTAAATTCTATTACATTATAAGTGTTCAGTTTAGTTCCACTTAACCTGTGAAGCTGGTCCCAAGTATCAGATGTCTTTTTTTTCCCCCCCCTCTTTTTATGGGCATGAATGTGATAATTGCGTTTATCATTTTCTTCCTCTTGGGACTAAACATATTTGCACACATTTTAACACAAATTTAATATAATGAATTTGTCTACATATACTTCCCACTCACTAAAATGTTGCCAAAGGAAAGTTCACGTGAGTAATTAGATGATTAGATTTCTTTACTCGGGGGGATTGTGGTTAGACACTAACCGTCTTCTTGGCAGTCTGCTCTGCAGCTGTTGGCATATCAGGTTGTGGACAGTTAGACGAGCCTCAGGGTTTAAAACTTTATTATAATTAGTTGTAACTTGAGATGGATTACTTAAAACAGTAAAGAATTCCTGTGACTTAATCCATTTTAGTCTTACTGTACAGTTTGGCGCAGCATATTGCGCAATCGTCTGGTTTCTAGGAGTCAGTGGGGATATTTGTATTTTTTCTGTCCTGTAATATAGATGAGATTATAGGACTAAAAGCTTGGTTTAATGTTGACATTTGATGATGTGCATTGCAGTTAAACCCTTTGGTCCAGAGTGAAATATTTTGAGAAGTGCAGTCACAAGTCATGAGAAGACGATGACTTGTCATTCAGAAAATCGAATAATGTTCAAATTTCGAGTCTATTTTGAACACTGTAGATGAATGAAAAAATTCAGCACTTTGATGACAGCTGAAATGCTGTGATACTGACACGCAAAACAATAATGTTATTAAGCACAGCTTGAGCCATGATGATACAGAACAAAGTTTGAATTTAAAAAAAATGTTCTCATATTACAGACAGAGCAGGGGGGGTTTTGTGTGTGTTTTGGTGGTAACTACACTCAAATCAGCGGTTGGTCTGCAAATGGTCAAAACCAAGTCTAGGGTATCTTATTTAGCTTTTCCCTTTTTTTTTTCCTTTTTAAGTTTGAGTAAATAAACCTCACTTAAATATATATATTTTTTTTATTACAGTAGAAGGCCTGAACCTTCCAAAGGAATGAAAAGCCCCACTTTTTCAACTGGGAATACTATAGAGTTTTACTTTTGGCCAGGTTTTGTATTTTCTTGCAGTGTTAGTGGCAAGTATCAGAGAAAAGCAAAGCAAGCTCCTCATTTCTTGTTAAGTTCTTACTTTTTTTCTTAATTACCATAATTGCAATTCTAGTGTGGCTAAACATCCTGTTAAAATCAGAAATGATATGCATTGTTGCCAACATGTAAGTATTGCTACAGTTCGGTTAACTGCTAATTATTTGTGACATGTGTGAACCTCTATGTTACAGCCTTGTTAAACTCCCTCAATGGTCTTTGTTGAAGAAAAATCCCATTTAAATCTTTTAGATGAGAATATTTTGTTCTTTGGTATTATCTCCTCATACACTGTATGGACTGGACCACCTACACATTACACCTGGAGGAGCTGATCGGCCGTGCCATGAAGCTCAGTGCACACAGTTTTTGTGCTGATGTTTATGCCAGTGGAAGTTTTGGCGTCTGCAGTTACTGAGTCAGCAGAGAGCTGGCGACTTTTATGCACAAAGCTGATGCGCTGTGGTTCCGTAATGCTTCCACTTTCCACTTACAGCCGATCTTGGAATATCTAGGAGGGAAGAAATTTGCATGAACCGACTTGTTGCAGTGGTGGCATCCCATTACAGTACCACACTCAAATTCAGTGAGCTCTTTAGAACAACCCATTCTTTTATAAATGCTTGTAAAGGCAGACTGCATGGCTACGTCCATCATGTTATACACCTGTAGCAATGAAAATATCCAAATTCAAAGGTTAAGAGGTGTGGTCCAGTACTTTTCATAGGCAAAGCTTTGTTCACAGTTTGACCTCTCAACCTTTTCAGGGTTGGTTACACTGGAATGATGAGAGTCAACTAGCTGTGCAAATCTTTTGTGGCTTTTTAAGTGATGCATTAATTCGAAAGAAGGCTGCCTGGGCGGTTTTGTTTTGTCATGTTATATTACCGCCCTGAAACTGAAGATAAACACAGACATGGTGGAGCTTTTGCTTTTCTTTCCTCTTTGTGTTGAAATAGAAACTAAACCAAAAGGCTTTCTCTCATTTTTTTTTTTCTTCCCCCACAGGGACCCTACCCATTTGGACAGAGCTAGAATGACAAAGACCCCTCTTCCCCACGGTGAATGAAGAGCTTAGCACCCCGGGAGTCCTTAAACACAGAGGAGTGGAAGGGGGGGGGGGAGGGGGACAGTTGTTTTATATTGACTCATGACAACCCTCTTCCAAAAACAACCCGTGGCCCTTTCCACAGAAACACAGAGGACAGTGAGGTGATGGATTACATCAGCTGCAGTGAAACATCCCACCTGACATCAACACCTGGATTCGCATGTGTGAATGCTTCATTTAAGAGTGCTATAAACCTTTACGAATAGATACACCTGACTATTTTTATTTACGTGGTAAAAACGTGCCTAGTTAAAGTGAAAGTCACCCTAAACAGTTTGGTATTCCCGTGGGCAGTTGAATGCTTTCTCTCTTTGGGGTTCCTACCCAGGTTTAGAAATATACATATATATTTTTTAAATATGTTAGAGTAGTACAGGCAATTTTAGTGGTCATTATGTTGATGCTTTAAACAGTGTTTCAAAGAAGACTCCGAATGGAACAAAAAAGGTGTTATCTTTTATTCACAACCCCCCTCAAAAAAATTAAAGAAATCTAAATGTAAAGAAGTTTCAAACTCCTTTAGGTAAAACACAGAAGCAGAAAACTACCCATAAGAAAGGAAAGAAGGAAAACATGCAGTACAGGTCTTTGCCAACTCTGGAAAATCATCACTTAAGTGCGTACAAAAATGTAAGCCTTAAAGTTGCATTCACGTATGGGAGAGATTGATGAGGTTGACGATGGGAAAAGATTCCCAGTTTTACATCACCAGACAACTAGTAGTAATGGATATGGCGATGCCATGTTTAAAATGTAACACTATATCCAATAAAGTGCCCCTGTTATGCTCATTTACAGCCTGAATTGTTTTACAGGGTTTCAGTGTTCAAAGGAATGTTCAAATTTTTGGCACACACACAACTTTTTGAGGCCCCCTTCATGAAAAGCGAGGCAACCATCTGAAAGCTGTTGACTGCTAACAAAAGGTTTTTACCTGTTAGAAATACATTGTATTGCTTCTGCCTTTTACTTTGAGTCATCAGCACAACTGTTGTCTTCTAGCTATGGTAATGTTGATCGTCGCTGTTAAAACACGAGGATTTTTAGCCTTGTGAAAAATGGCTGATTAGTCCTGTACTGTGCTGTGTTTGTGCCACTATTACATGTATGAAATGTGTAAATGAGGACAGCTTTTTTTTTGGAGTTGGAATAGTTCAGTTTGGCCTTTTTAACTCTGCAAACCATTTACATGGACTGAAGATATGTAACACACTGGAGGGAAGGAGAAAGCACAATAGGGGCACTTTAATTTTGGCTTTGGCAGCAACAAATATCTGAGTTTGGCTAAAATGAGTTGTCCGTATTTGTTTGGTTAAAGCTCCAGAAATATAGGAGCTTTTAGAAAAATCACACAGTTCCATTTGTGATTCAAATTTTAAGAAATTCACAAGCTGCAAACGTGAAATTCTCAAAACTTCAATATGACTCCATTCAGGAGCAGTTACTGTATTGCAGCGTCACACTTTCCCCTCTGCCACGACTTGGCTTGTTAGACTGATTGCTCCACATACAGTCACTTTTTTTCCTTTTCTTTGCAGTCCTTGATTTGAGTTTAGTACTCACTCTTGATAATTTGGAGATTTTATGTTCTGCTGTCATACAGATTTGCACTGTAAGATGGCTTGGATGCTTCCAACAGAAGCCGTTTTCTCTTGTTACTACAGTTAACTTCAAACTAAGCAGGGTTGGACTTTGTGAATCCAGGATGCCAGTCCAAGTCGGACAACGTGTATTTGACTTGTGTCGTCTGACAGAATATCTAAAAAAACAAGTCTTATTGTCCAAGTTTACATACACTATATTTAAAACTAAGACTTCCTGCCCTTCTGCATATAAATATTTGTAATTCTTGTGTAGGAACCCAGTTTCTTCCAAAGACAAAATCCAGAGAGACCAGACACTAATGGGTGGCATCATCCGCTGCATAGTCTGCAGGTGCATAATTGAAACTGCATGGGACAAGGGCGGGGTTTATTTTATTATTCATATTTTGGTTTGTTTTATTTCGTTTAGGGTGGGTTTCGCTTTTAATGGAGGCTGAAGCGCAAATGAATGAGAGTAAGCTTGAATAAGTGAGGTGTGAGGAAAGGTTGATAAAGCCATCTAAATCTATTTTGCCTGGTGAATGACTGTAGTATCTGAGTCCATGTCTACAGTACATGTACTGAGTATATATATATATATATATATATGTGTGTGTGTGTGTATGTATGTGCCTGGTGCGTGTGCGTGTAATTGTTAATGGTTTCTCTTTGGATTTAACTGACATAAATGGTGTATACTACTTGGGGAAAGGATGACTTGACACATGCACATCATTACTGAGAGAGCTTTAATAAGTGTGTACCTCAGAAGTATTTTTGAGTGATTCTGCACCAAAAATTCACACATCAAAAATTTCCCAGATGTTATTTATTTTGTCTTTTTGTCTGTGCTGCAGATTTAATAATTCCCATTAATAGCCAGCAGGTGGTGCTAAAAATCAGAAGACCAAACTACACCAGACTTGTCGTGAAATCATGCTGAGTATACTGTATGAGGGGGGAAAAGTGATGAGTTGTAGTGTGAGCCTAGCAGATTGTCTGAATAAGAAATGGAGATGTTTGTTATCAGCGTTGTTAGCATTGAGGGTCAGTTGAGGTTTTCTTTGGCTTATTGTGGATCGTGACACCAGCATTCCCCCCTCCTCAATATATTTTATTGATTTGTGTATTCCTCCTCACAGCTTCAGGTTTTTGTTTTTATATATCCTGAAATGAAAGGTTTCAACGTTAAACACAAGTTTCATTCCTGCACCAGTGTCTGATGTTGAACGTGAAGGTTAATGTGTGTTTTTTGGTTTTGTGTTTTTTTCTCTTCTGATCACTTGAATGAGTTTGTCTGCTGTTACACCTGAATTTCTACTTCAGCTTTGCTACCTTCATTGTGTCCAATGGTTTTTTGTTTTTTTTCTGTGTATTTTTTTTTTTTTGGCCTAAAAATAAAATGGGTGGTCCATAGAACGCCATTATAGTGTTACAGTTTTTCTAAGGAAGTGTTCAAACAGGATTATTCGAAACTTTTAATATTTTGATTTTAAAGTCCTTTAAACAACTTTTGATGGTTAATTATAAAGTGGATTCTTTCTTCTATTATGATGTATGTTTATCTGTAAAATTCACCAGCATTCTGTGTTGCAGCTCTTCTCTGTTTGTATTGAGTCATCTGACAGTCCTCCTCCCAAACAGTATACACTGTTCTGCACTGCTTCGATTATTCACGTCTGTCTTTTCCTTCTTTTTGTGTGTGCGCGCTTTCTTCTTGTTGGCTTGCTTGTGTGTGTGTGTGTGTGTGTGTGTGTGTGAGAGAGAGAAAGAGAAAAATGGTGAGGAAAATACTGCTGGATTCATTCTTTAGTTTTAGTTTGTGACTATGTTTGGACTTGAGATGGGTGGCAGAGTGAGTGGATGAGATGAAAGTTTACATAGTCCTAAGATAGCACATTTATCTGAAGAGAAATTGTCAAAATTAAGTTGTTTTTTTTTTTTTTTCCTCCTGTAACTATAATTAAGCATTTGTATGATTAAATTAACACTGAAACAATGACTTCAGTGTTTGTTTTTTCATGGGGTCAAAGTAAATGCCATCTTTGCATAAAATCACTCTATACTCCAGCTGCCACTTTAACCTTAAGCTACACCCAACTCAAACAGTATCATGTAATGGTTGAGCTACAGTTTCACACCATCGCCAGCACAAAAGATGCACTGTGTAGCCACAGTAACATCACGCAAAGTCCCACTTCAAATCTTCAAAATTAGTTTTAGCCACAGCTTACTGCGCTTGGATGAACGTGTGGAGTTCATGACCTTTAATTAATGCCAAGCAAATTATTAAATAGTAATAGAATTTCAGTCAACAAAACCAAAACTTCTTGGATGGTCTGTATCACACACAGAGCCACATTGTGTTTCATTAAAAATTCTACAAAAGGCACCATTAGCACGCACATGGTAAACAGGTGCAGATCATTGATTCTAATTAGCACCAGTGAGGCGCAGCACCTACAGCTGCCAATGTCAGCACATCTGTCAGTCAAAGTGGCAGAGCCGTCAGGCTTTGAAGCCAGTGGTTTTGGAGCCACACCTATCTTCAAGATAGTGCGTGTGCATGTGCAGAGTTATTATGGTGTTCTATTTTTTCATTGCTTTTTTTTTTTTTTCTTTTTAATTTTAACCTGTGCTGCCATGTTATTTTTAGAGAGAAGAGGCTTTCTCCTGGCAAAGTTTCCAAACAAGTCGTAATTGTTCAGTTTTTTTTTTTTCCTCATTGTACTGTCATGAACTCTAACAGTTAACATAACTGGAGTCTGCATGCAGCTCTTGGATCTTTTTGCATTTTCTCTAAACGTGCACGGTCTGATCTTGGGATAAATTTGCTGTGAATGTGACATTGTGTTAACATACATGTGAATGCTTAAGACCTGCAAATTGCAGACACTGCTGTTTTTATAGAGGCCTTGCTCACACTTGCCGTTGATCAGCTAGCAGCACATGACTACTGATATCATCTTAATTCCTATGGAAGCAGTAAGGTTATTTTTCCTTTTTTTTTTTTTTAGAAGGACTGTATAGAGTGAAATCTTTTTGCACGAAAGCCTCATATGACAGTCGCTAGTCTTACGGTGATAAGATATGGTGATAAGGTGTGCTATGTCTATGTCTGTATCTATTATTTTGGCAGTATATGAAGGTGTGTGTGTTTATGTGTGGGAAGGTGAGATGTCCATGTGCATTCAGGCAAGCCAGCGCTGAGGCAATTGTTTGAATGTGTCTTGTGTGCCAGGGTGACTGAGGACAAATATTGACTTTTGCAGCGTGAATTCAGCAAACATCCCATCATGTCTATCATCTCTCATTGCACTTGAGTCACTGTTTTTTTTTTTCTTCTTGGGGATAACTGCCTGTCATTTCTTTTAGGTCAAAGAGGTCTTTAATCTGAGGCTTCAACTGTTTTAGCGAAAGAATGAAAGTCAGATGTGACGGATAATGTTTTAGTCTTGAAAACTTTAATATTAAAATTACTTAAAATGTAATACATTTTACCGACTTGGTTTTTAGTTAATGTTCTAAAAATGTCTGTGGTTATGGATAATATGTTTTAATTTGTCATATTTATGTTTAGGATGGTATGTTTACAACTCAAATTTATATGAAATGTTTAAAGAAGAATAGGTTGCTGCAGTTTTTCCTGGGGATCTCTCATCACCGACATGTGACGAGAGCCCTCAAAGTCAGCCATTTAATATAAAATAAAGGTTTAAAGTACAACTCTTGCATTTTTAGTGCAATAAAAAAAAGAGAGAGAGAGAGAGTCAGCGTTAAGGACAGGAAGCAGCCATATGTTTTCAAACACCATCTGGCTAATGGGGAATTTGGTGCCTTTGGAGCTATCAATGTGATTAGATTACAGATTTTATTTGTGTGGGTGGGGAGCTCTGCAGGCGTTATAAATGACAGACAACTTTAAATGATGGGTCTTGAGCATCAGGAACTATGAAAAGTAAATAGTGGAAAAGCATTTCCTGAAGTTAAACAGTATTGCCTTACAAGAAAATTTGCTCACTTGAAAAATGTCACGTAGCCTCTTATCACCCTGCGGCTGTTGGGCAGATTTAAACATGTAATTTTTAAATACATGAGAAACCAGGCATTGTGTCTCAGACAAAACTGAAATCAGCATTTTTATAAGAACAATGGATTATAACAAAACACATTATGAGAAGGAGAACACGTGAAAATGAGTTCCCTTCATCTTAACCACAGTCTCTTTAAAATAATTGTTTTATTTTTCCAGTGCTAACTTTTCTGTGTTGGGTCACTTCTAATGCTGCTCCTGTTTTCAGCTCTGATAAACTGATTGCACGTGCTCTGCCAAAATACAAACAGGCACAGTGAGTAACCTCAGTTATTTTAACAAGGTGTCGGGACATGATAATAATCATCAAAAATAAGGAAAATACAACAACAATGCATAACATATTAGATCTTGTCTGTATTTATTTAACAAAAATTAAACTAAAATGAAGCAGCAGTGAGTTAAAACCTAGAGAAACCAGTACTGATTTCATAGGACTGAAGAAGGTAAGTAAAACCAGGTGCTACATAAATCAATAAAATGCACTTGATTAACTGATCATCCACAAGCGTGACCACCTCTATAACAGGAGACGTTTGCTGGCATTCAGGTGTGTGTTAACACAGTTGTTGCTGCCCATTAATCAGGACTTACTAATGGTCTTACAGTCTTACACCATTCCTAAACAATTTGGTCCATCATTCCAGAATAACAAAGATTTATTCACACGTGGAAAACGTTCAATTTAGATGATAATCTTTAGGGGTGGATGTACCAGAAATTCTCCTAAAGGTCAGACTGTGCAATGCTCAGAGAAAATGCAATAAACAAATAATAAAACCAAGACCTACCAAGGCCAAGGCCTCATTAAGCATGTTAAATGTTAAAGTTCATGACAATGCAATTAGAAAAACACTGAACCAATGTGGCTTGTTTGGAAGAATTGAGCTTTTTGCTCTAAAAAGAGCAGGACAACACATCTTTGGTTTGTAAAGTTCCACGTGAACTAACCACAAGATTTCTGGGACAATGTCGTTTGGATAGATGAGTCCAAAGTGGAGATGTTTGGCCATAATGCACAGCATCACATTTGGTGAAAACCAAACAGTATTCAGCATGTAACGTTTATTTATAAGAACTTTTCACAGACATCTTGTCACAAAGCCTGTAAAACAAAATAAATAAAAACTCAGATTAATCATTATAAACAGAGCTGGAGGGGTAGAGTATTTTAAAGCCTTGCTGCCACAGGCTGAAAGGCTCTTCAATCTCATATGAGGAACAGCTAATAAATTATAAGTCTGAGACAGAAGAGAGCCAGAGAGAGCAGCGAGTGTGTTTAACAAGAAGACAGCACCTGAGCATCTCACATACATAAACTTTATGTTTATGTCCTGATCCGCAAATTGTTATAACTTCCCGAATGCCCCTTTTCCCCCAGTTTCTGCTTAAAAAACAAAACAAAACAAAAACAAGTCAAATTAAGTCCTTCTAAGTAAACAGTCCTTTAGCATGAGTCACCTTCAAAGAAGGATATATGTGCAGTAATGCAAATTTTTTTCCCTAAGGCAGGAAGTGATCCTGCTCTCGTCTCCATCAGTGATAATAATTACAGTTCTAACGTTGACGGAAACAAAGTTGTTTTCAGTTAGTAGTCTGTTTTAGAAAGGAAAATAAAAATTACACAGACAAGCTTGAAGAGATGGAATTCATAAAAAATGTCATTATTTAAACAGTGACTCGGCCCATTTTCACAACGAAGACGGAAAAACCTGTCAATATGCATTTCCATGTCGTGTGAACTGAGTACTGCTAGTTTTCAGTGGAATTTTACATCTGATAACATAACATGCAATAAGTCAAAAAGGTGACTGAGAAATCGGCCTGAGAAAACGTTTGAAGCTAAGCTTCAGCACTCCACTTTTTGCAGCAAATTTAATTCAAATGATATTAACTTAAAACAATGAAAAATAACAACTTTACATTTACAGAATATGTAAAGAACTTAAACAGAAAAAGAGAAACAGTTTTTAGGGTCTAATTCTTTTTGATAAAATAGCTCATTGTATGGTTCTCACCCAGACATGACTCATTTCAGTTCAGTTAAACTTTCTTTATATTGCATCAGCTGGCAGCTACAGTCACCTCAAGGCACCTAATATTGTAAGATAAAGGCCCTGCAATGTTAGAAAGAAACTTCAACAATCACATGGTCTATATAAACAAGAGCTTTGGGAAGGAAAATATCCCTTTTCAAAGGAAGAAACCTCTGGCAGAACCAGGCTCAGGTGCAGAATCCAAAAACCAACCAACCTCTTGGGTGAGGGAAAAGAGAAGGGCTGATATACCGAGACTACTTATCTTTATTCTCATTAATCTTATTGACATTATGAAAGCATGATTATTACATGACATGATTACTGTTGCTTGAAGTGATGAACTACTAGGCTGCTAATTTGTTGTTTTTTGTTGTTTTTCCTTCATTCTGCACCAATGTAATGACTTTGGCTCTAGCAGGGTGCTATTTTCAGCAAAAAAAAAAAAAAAAATCCACATGCAGTGCGTACTTCACAGACAGATTTAGCAACTACCTGGAGAACAGAGTGACGCATTAATCAGCTAAAATATATTTCCCCCACTTAATTCACCAGGAGGTCGCAAAAACTCTCTGCAACTCCTGCATATATACTGTATCGCGAAAATTATTCACTTGTCTGCCTTCACATGCGTAAGAACTTGAGTGATATCCCATTCTTAATTCATAGGGTTTAATATGATGTCGGCCCACCCATTGCTGCTATAACAGCTCCAACTCTTCAAGGAAGGCTTTCCACAAGGTTTACGAGTGTGTTTATGAGAAATTTTGACCATTCTTCCAGAAGTGCATTAGTGCACTTGCTTCGTGCACTGGTGCACAGTCATGGTGGAAAACAAAGGGGCCATCCCCAAATTTATTCCACAAAATTGTCCAAAATGTCTTGGTATGGTGAAGCATTACGGGTTCCTTTCACTGGTATTAAGGGGCCAAGGCCAAGTCCTGAAAAATAACCCAAGTCTATAAGTACACCCTCCACCAAAATTTACACTAAGCACAATGCAGTCAGATGAGTACTGTTCTCCTTTTGCGCTTTATATTGTAAGATAAAGACCCTGCAATAGTACAAAGAAAACAGATAAAACCCCGACAATCATATGACCCTTTGTGAGCAAGCGCTTTGGTGACAGTGGGAAAGAAAAACTCCCTTTTAACAGGAAACCTCCAACAGAATCAGGCTCAGGGAGGGGCGGCCATTTGTCGCAACCATTTGGGGGTGAGTGGATGAAGGCAAAGAAATGGTATGGAAGAGAGCCAGAGATGAACAATAACTTAGAATTAAATGCAGAGAGGTGTATAAAAACATCATGAGGGAAAAAGGTGACTGAAGAAGAAGAAACACTCAATGCATCATGGGAATCCCCCAGCAGCCTACACCTATTGCAGCATAACTAAGGGACGATTCACGGTCATCTGATCCAGCCTTAACTATAAGGTTTATCAAATTTCTGTCTCCTGAATCCAAGTGGAATCTGGTTCCACAAAAGTAGGCCCTGAGGAGCAGGATTTTAAATTAGATTCTGGATTTAACATCGAGCCAATCAAGAGAAGCCAAACTAGGAGAAATATGCTGTCTCTTTGGAAATTGATGCCTGAGCATCAGCTCTGTGATTTTAAGTGACCATTTCCTGGCTGAGTTGCTGCTGTTCTCAATAGATTCCACTTTGTTATATTACCACTAACAGCTGACTGTTATTCAACTTAAAAAATAGACTTATTGTTGCCTCTAAAATCCACAGTTATGATTTTCATGTGAAGTTTTTGCAAGCATCTGCAGAGACAGGTCAGACAGCACAGACAGCATGCTAACCCAAAGCTAGCCAAGCTGAGTTCATGCTGAACCCAGCCCAGCGGCCAGAGCCTGATGTTCAACAGGTAACCGAGTCAGTGATGAGCAGTCAGGTTTGCATTTCTACCCATACATGTTTCTGCTGTAGAATCATTGCCATAATTGCTTTGAAGTGTTTTTAGGCTGGTTATCAACTTTGTTTTATGTTTTGACACCATAGAAAGATTGCATGTATGTCCTCATTATGATATGGATTTGTATTTGTTTGTGCAGCTGTAGGTTTATATTTTTAACTCACACTTACGTGAAAATAAATTTCAGTTTATTCTACGGATTAATGAGAAAGAAATGTATCAAGTAGTGTAACAAATTACTTTCTCTGGCAAGTGACAGTAATGCTATGTGCTGTCATGTAAGTAATGTACTGTGTTACTTTTAAGGAAAAAAGTAATGGCTAATACACAAATTTTTTTGACTAACAACCCCAACAACATACCATTATGAAGCCTACACCTGAACATTTTATATACTGTCACATTGGTGCTTTGATGAGTGAAGGGTCAATCTGATTATGAAGGTTGAAAATGAAATGTATAATTAAGAATTGCGTTTTTACGGTGTTGGCTATGAAAGATCCAAGAACGTATTAGCCTATAATGATCAGGACTGGGTAATCTGTTAGGAATGAAAAGACACCACATTGTTTGATCAACCAACAGAGGGCTGAATTTAAAGACACCCTGAAAACGAAAGTGAAAACCAGACAAGATGGTAAATGCTTTGCTGACATTTTATTGCAGCAATTCAAAATCGTATTCAGTAGTTTGCATGGCTCATACCTGCTTGTGTGCATTCCTGATAATTGTCCCTATGAGACAATGGAAGGTGTCCTGGGTGATTGCCTCTCACTTCTGGACTGAGCTTTCATTCTCCAGGAACTGCCCCCATACTCTTGCCACAAGAGGCCGGGTATTGTTGTGCACTAGGAAGAACCCAGGACCCACTGCACCACTGTAGGGCCGGATAATGGGTCCAAGGAATTCATTGTGATACCTAATGGCACTCAGGGTGTCATGGTAATGTCTCACCAGACTATCAGTGATCCACCCCCAAATGTGCTGAACAATGTTACTGGCATCTCTCAACTGTGAAAAGCACATGGTGCCATTGGTGAACCTGCCAATTCTGGTATTCTATGCCAATGCCATTCGGGTTCCACAGTGCTGGACAGTGTGCACAGGGCCGACTTAGGGAGTCGGGCTCTCAGGCCACCCTGATGAAGTCTGTTTGATGAAGTTTGTTTGATCTGCACAAAGGACAGATACCGGTCCTGCTGATGGGTTAGTGTACTTCTACATCCCTGTCCAGTTCTTAAAGAGTAACTGCCCTTTCTGGAATCTCCTCCATGCACTGTGCTGGGAGACACAGGAATATTCTGGCAATGGCACACATTGATATGCCATGCTGGAGGAGTTGGACTAACTGTGCAACCTCTGTAGGGTCCAAGTATCGCCTGATGTTGCCAATAGTGACACCGACGCTAGCCAAATACAAAACCAGTGGAAAAAAAAACAGTCAGAAAAGATGAGGAGGGAAAAAATGGCAGCGGCCTCCACTTGTAAAACCAGTCCTGTTTTCATGGTTGTCTCATTGTTGCCCCTCTAATGAACCTGTTGTTAATTTCGTTGTCAACCCCCTCTGCTACTTAACTGACCACATATCCCAGAGGTTTAACTGCTTTGATACTATACACTGAAAATACTAAAAGGTGTTTGATTAATTTTTGAAAGCAGTGTAATTAAATATGCTTGATTCAAAAACACACTTTTTTCCCCCTAAGATGCACAAGTAAAAGATGAATAAACACATTGTGACTGAATTATTGGACTCCATCAATTTATTCACAACTATACCAAACTCAAATCTTCTCACTGCAACTTACATATTATTAGGCCTGCTTGAAGAATTTACATGCCTTCATACACTTCCACCACAGCATGTCCATTGTGTCCTTTTTCATTAATAGCTCTTACACTTCTATAATGAAATGATTACATAACGTTCCACACCAAATCACCTTAAATCAGTTGGGTTTTGCACAAAGTCAGCATCAGGCATTCCCCTGCAGATCCAACTAATTTACAGGCTGCACAGCACCTTGGCGGGCTGCCAGGGTTTTGCAGTAGACCTCTAGGAAGTGTCTAGAGATCTATCACATAGCTCTGTGAATAAATCTCTCTATTTTTAAGAAGAAGTCATTAAATAAGGCCATACGCTAATAATGATGCTTTGAGATGCTTAATTTTTCCAGTCTGAAATTTGTTTTTCAGCTTACTAAGCTCCCAAACACTTGAAAGACAACTGACTTCGTATTCATGATAGTATGAAGCATATTCATGCAACAAAGATTACACTGAGGCCAACTACAGGGGTTTATTGACACTGCTAAGACAACTTAGGTGGGTCATTGGCACCTGTTTACAGTAAGGACACCTGCACAATCATTAGTCATATCAAGATCATCATGGACCGATTGTGGCTTTGTGTTTGACATTTAGTCTGTTAGTTTCTTTTAGCACATTGTCTTTCAACCATGAGAATATTGTTCTAGAGCCAAGGAAAAAAGCAAACGCTAGTTAAAGAAACTGCCATGCAAATTTTGCTCATGGAATGGATGTGGGCAAAGCCAAAAGCAAACAGATATTTTTCTTCCTGCAAATCTGCAATAATTTCCATTTAATGAAAGAATTTTTAAATAAATGTTATCTTTTAGAATAATATTGCAAATTTAACTTCAACTATAAGCCAGTTTTAGTGAGTAAATGTATTATCGTGTGCATACACAGGTTTGCACTCGTATACTGTGTAATGAAATGCACATTTGCACATTTATGCCCATGCACAAATGCGCACGTTCTTATTTTGTTTCAAAGTGAGCTGTCTTATGAATGGTGGCTGTCATCTCTCACAGTTTGATTTGGTGTGTCTACAAACACTTGGTTGCTGAGAAGCCTTGACGCAGTTTGTGCACACCCTCTCCATATCTCACAATCAATCCATTCAAACTGTGTGGCTCACCATATCAAACTCAGAGCTCTTGCATTCGAAATCAAAGAATAGAAAATGTGTTCGGGGATTGAAAAAGAACAGGAATCTTTAGAATTTGCTGGGTGCTATCAGAGGACGGGCCATTTAGCGACGATAAATTAAAAGCAAGATTAGTTGGGAAAGATTAGATATAAAGTAGTACTTTATTGTTGTGGGTTACCACTGTTCTGCTAATAACAAGCTTTTCTTTGAATGCCCTTTCACAAACACCTGTTTCTATGGTTTTGACAGATCCACATTGTTCAAACAGGCTAAAATTACACAAAGCACTCCTCCAGCAGAAAGAGGTTTTGTTTTTAATTACAGTCACTTTGCAGTTAAAGCAAACACAATTACACAAAGAGTTTTCAGAATTTTGGTTGAGATTCACAGATTCTAAATAAATTAGGTGCATCTGTTTAAAAGCAGAGATATTAACATTCAGGTTCAAGTAAGTTAGTTAAGGTAAGTACAGTTTGGGACTATATGTTTGTTTTCTGCAGTTGTTGTTGCTGTTCATAAAATCACTTTGTTGTATATGTTGCTGCAAATCCTTTTCTGTGTGATATGTCTGATCAAAATATATTTCATATTTCACTGACAATATTTGGGGAGCCTTTTTGGTTCAAGTTACAACAAGTGTGCTAATATTATTTGCAAGCCAGGATTTGCGACCATATTAGTGCAAAGTATTATGTAAAAGCTGAATAAAACCTGTGCAATGTTAACATTTAACACACGGCTGTCAAGTAATAAGAAATATGAATTATTTCGGGGGTTGTTTCACCTTGTGTTTTTTCTGTGCATAAACTATAAAAACAAGTCCATGCAGTCCACCATATGAAAACATTTTATTTATTTTTTATGGGTTCATCTTGTCTGTGCAGTAGGAAACAAACAGTGGACTAACTTCACCAGGTTATTTATTTGTTCAGAGAAGTTGTTGATATTGCTATTCAGCAGTAAATGTAATGCAGTCTCACTTCAAATTGTGAAATGGATAATTGAATGAACTGATTTGTGTTCATGGAAAAAGATCTTGGTTTGAATTTCAATATAGTATTTATGGAGCTTCATTTTCTTGGTTCCCTGGATCATGATTTGCATCTGGGAGTGTCAAAAAATACAAAAATATGACTGCTCCTTCCAGCATTGCACTATATGTAGCTACTTAGTGAATTTTAAGGCCTTCACTACTCTGGACCAGCAGTAGTCTAATTACTTGGAATTGCCCATCGATCCCGCTTATCGGTTCCACTTGCACTTGCACACAGCTGATTTCAGTTCCCGTGGCAGTCTGCAGAGTGGGTATGGACATTTTTATTACTTTTATTTTTATTGGACAAAAGGAAGAGAGTGGGGTGGTTAAGTGCAAACTGCATCCAGGACAGAAACAATCACTTTAAGTTACTAACACAACTTCAGCTCTTTGCAAGCACCTGCACAGACAGCATGCTAATGTTAAGCTATCCAAGAACCCAAGGTGATGCTAAACCTGAGTGAATGCTGACTCCTGCCCAGCAGCCAGACCCTGAACTTCAACAGGTAACAAACTGATAAGCAGTCAGGTTGCAGCCACTTTTTCTACCTGTTCATGTTTCTAAAGCAGAATCACTGTGGTGATCACCTTGAAGTCTCTTTGTACTGGTTTCCATCTTTGCTTTGAGCTGTCGGATTCATACCTAAATAGTAAGAGAAAGATCGTACGTGCACCTCATTAGGATAGGAGTTTGTGTTGGCCTGTGGGACTGTAGCCTATATGTTTATATTGTTTAATGGTAATAATGAGACAATACACTGTCAATTAATGTAAAGAGTAGTTACTTTCTCCTGGGAGTAATTAAGTGCTGCATTACTTTTAAGAAAACTGTTCTGTGTAATATGTGTAATGCATTACTTTGTACATGCAGTTAATTTGCACGAATGTAATGTCTGATATGCTGCTTAGCGAAGGCGGTGGCTTTCAAAGTGGAGCCAATGAGAATCGAAAAGTGATATTGATAATGGAATTGAAATTGCTAAATTCTTATCAATTCCCATTCCTACTTGGTTTGAGCTGTTTGTGGTGCATTTTCATCTGCATTTTGGTTATTTCTCCCCAAATGACATTGTTCCAGAAGCCTTGTAGTTTATTCTGATGCAACTATGCAAACCAAAGCTGTGCTGTCAAACGCTTTCTCCTGGCAGCCTCTCCAAACAAGTCATACTTGTTCAGTCTTTTTCTGATCGTACTGTCTTTAACATTGAGCTAGGTGAGTCCTGCAGATTCTGAGATATAGCTCCTGGGCTTTTTGTAGTTTCTCTGATTGTTGCATGATCTGATCTTGGGGTAAATTTGCTTTTACGTCCAAACCTGGGAAGCGAGTCATGTGATTTGAATCTTTTCCACTTGCGAATAATCTCTCTCACTGTAGAATGACGGATGTCAAATTGTTTGGAAATTACCTTATAACCCTTCTTGGATTGATGGGAAGTAACAGTTGTTTGTTTAAGCTCACTGCTAAAACCTTTCCCCCTTAGCATTGTGTTAACAGACATCTGAATGTCCCACACCAGCAAACTGTCAAAATTTCTGCTTTTACGGAGTTGCTCACACTTGCTGATCGTCAGTTAATCATGTGAATGTGATTATCAGCAACTGGCTGCTACTTACCCTCTTAATTCTAATGGAAGCACTAAGGCTTTACTGAGGCTTTTACTAACTGCTTTTGTATTTTAGCTTAGTCCTTGTTAAATAAGACAGTTTAGTATGTCATATGTCATCGTTCCTCTAAGGTTTTACCTAATGTAAGAATTAAAACAGGTGTACCTTCTTTTTCACGTGACTGTACTTTGTAGATTGCCATTTAATAATATAATAATAAGGGGAAAAACATGATGATAATGAAAAACAGTATTCAGCAGTTTAAAAAATGACCTCCAGCTCTGTCGGTTACATTGTGAAAGCCTGGCACACCCACACAGGTGTTATGAATTATTTGGGTTTCATGATATCTTAGCTGAGAAACCAATGTTGAAACTAAGCAGATTATCGCAAAGGAGTAATAAGTAAATTGTTAAGAAAAACAAAGTTTAAGTGGATTATGAATTACAACATGGCATTAAAGAAGAAGAATGACTTGGGAATAAACTCGGGTGAGTAAGAGTGATGTCATGTCCACACAGTTTGAAGAAGAGATCTAATGAGGCCAAATAGATGAAAATAATGGTGTTAATGTGCAGAATCTTTAAAATGCTGCTTATAAGGGCAGTAATAATAATACCGAGTAAATCTGCTTTTGAGAGGTTATTTAGGTAATTCACAACAGGTTCGTATTGTTTACGACTAACTAAAACCACTTTAATTATTCATTCCTTTTAAACAAGCCACAAGAAGACCCCGTCTCAAAGAAAGCAGGTTTTGGGAAGAAAGCATCAGTAATTTTTTGCAAATAGTTATTCAAATGGAAAAACCAGACATGTAGTGGAGAGCAGTCAGAGTCAGACAAATGCGTAAGCCAGAATTATGTTACTATTCAGTAACTCCCTTTCTGCATCTCAGTGGAGAAACACAAGCAAACACTAACTGTAGGTAATATTACATTTCATTCTGCTGAAGCATCATATTACTTCAGTGGGTGTCTGCAAATATTCTTAACACAGAAAAGGGTCTAATGTTTCTCTTGGGTTTCTTACACGGAAATCATTTTAGAAGCAAAAAGGAATATTACACCAGCTTTATATGTGAGCACGCGAGGACATTAACATGTTAACATTAAAGTGTGACTTGTTATTTTAATGGTTAATATACAAACATTATTATCTTAAGTGTTTAGTAATTAATGTTTTTGTTTAAACAGCATCTCCTTCCATGTTCTTGAGTAGACAGTGAAGGAAATACTCAGATTAGTGGTTTACATTAAAGTGACACACATTTAAAATCTCACTTAATTCATGGAGACTTAAAACATATTAGATTAAAAATGTTCTTACAGTATAACCAATAAAAGCAGTGCTGCAGAAAAACAATGAGTCATTAAGTATGGCATTGTTAGATTTCTGAGAAGAAGCAGCTGTTTATTATCATCCATACTTTATATCAAAGATTGGCATAGCTACCATGTTCTGTAAAGTCCGGTTTTGAAACCTAGAGCCCAGTATTTTTCCTCTCATTATCACTGCTGTTTAAAACTAGATGTCACAAGTGAGGCGTGAATCTGGCATGCATGGCACACTTATCACTTACCTCCAGCTCTAACTTCCTTGCGATGACAATCAGGACTTCAATGTACAAAATGAACAGCATGTTGTTTTCAGTCAGGCTTTGAGCTTGCATTCAGGAAAGTGCTTACTGAAGTCATGAATAACAGGAGCCAATGACTGTTTATGGACTTCTCTACAAATGGACACGTTTTAAAGCTACATTTATCTTTTAAACTCTGTGAGTTTTTGGGATAAATGTGATCAGTTACATCCACTTTTTTTTAGCACTATGTGAGAAGTTTCGGGAAGCTGCTCACAGCTCTGACATCTTTAATAATGTGTTTCCTATTTTTAACATAAACGGCATAAAAATGGTAAGTTTGTAATTATAGTCTTCAAACAGTAGTGAAGTAGAAAGTAGGAGTACAAACAAAAACCAGCAACAAATGGAAACGTGATAAGAAAAGTACACATAACTAAAATGTTGTATTTGGTTACATATTCACTCACTTTAAACTGTAATTTTTAATTATTTATTTAATCTGATCACTTTGAATTCTCTCTCACCTAAACACTAAGGTTGGCTCGCAGTGTTTGAGGAGGTCTGAGCTAATCAGCAAAGACACACACACACACACATACAGAGAGAGAGAGAGAGAGAGAGAGAGAGAGAGAGAGAGAGAGAGAGAGGTGTGTGTGAGAGAGAGAGATATGTGTGTGTGTGTGTGT
This sequence comes from Etia nguti, assembly GCA_015106755.1. Taxonomy (NCBI): domain Eukaryota; kingdom Metazoa; phylum Chordata; class Actinopteri; order Cichliformes; family Cichlidae; genus Etia; species Etia nguti. Next base: position 47,664 of record VUQG01011529.1, read on the forward strand.
GTGTGTGTGTGTGTGAGAGAGAGAGAGAGAGATGTGG
>VUQG01011529.1:47720-70765 GCA_015106755.1 Etia nguti
GAGAGAGAGTTGTCTGCATAAGTAAACATGGCTGCCTTATAAATATAAATTGCAGTCAATGGAGGTGGAATTCCTTTGCACTCACTCGCTCAGCCACTAGTCCTCTTGCCTTCACTTTGAACACACCCGCAGCAGGTGCTTCCACTTGAACTAAGTTTGCAGTTGTGTTTTAGGCTGTGACTTTCAGGTTAAGTGTAATTCTGCCAAAACCAAAAACCAAACAAACAAACAAAAAAAGCCTGGGAAGATTTGAGGAGACCCAGGTTGGGGGCTCAGTGACAGTCATCAGCAAGAAGACGACTGAAGGTTCAGCCTGTTGCGCCTCATCTTCAGGCAGCAACCGGCCACTGGCTGGAAACAGCACTGCATCTGCCAGCATCCAGTCAAGTCATTGACTCAAGAACATCAGAGCATCATTGCTGGGGTAAGAAGTTGCTCTCTTAAACAGGGTCTGTATGTTTCTGTAGCACAATCTTATTATAGCCCCATTATTTATAGGACATGAGCTGTATATCTGAGATATATATGTGTGTGTGTCTATAGTTTTCTTAGTAGTCTTGAACTAGTCATTTCACCTAATTAGTGACATCCAGAGATTTTGACTCTGTTAAAAAGCAACAGTAATTAAAGGGAAAGGTTTAATTATTACATTCCCTGTTCATAAATTGAAAGTTAAGAGTATTAAAAACAGCATAGGAAAAATATTAAAAAGAAACATTCAAACATTCCTGAACCAACTGCAGACCAGATTAAGCAAATAAATAAATACCCAGTCAAATATAAAAGGAAAAAAAGAGACTGAGACCTGTTCTTCTTCTTTCATAAATCTTATGCAAATCTGAAAGTTTCCATTCAGAAAGGAAATATGCAAAATATGATCAGATAAAATGTTGTTGTCAGTTAGATGCCACAAACCACAGCAATAGATTGACTTTGAAACAAACACAAAAAAACCCAACAGATTTCTTTCTGCTGTCACTGCGGGATGAGACGGGGGATTTCACTGTGGTTTTAATCAAAGGTGGAAATCAAATACGACTACAACTACCTGAGACAGAAAGAAGAGAAATTCCAAAGAGGAATAACAGAAGCGGATTGTCTGCTCTGTTTCTTCCAAGGGTACAGGTGCATTTGTATTCCTTTTCATGTCAAGCTAATCTATTATTTCTCAGAGGCCTTGTGACCTTGTTAGTATGGAAACGTATGAAATTATTTTTGTCTTAAGAGGTCTGACATTTTTAAAGCCACGGTTTAAATCTAGAATCTATATAAATCTTAATATCCCTTTTTAATTCATGGCACAGATAACAAGATAGCACAGATAATCACACGTAAGGCATAACATTGTACAAACAGTGGGGTAAGAAAAACAGAAAAGACCTTTCTATTCCCCCCCAAAGAAATTTGCTATTCTCCCTTCATCAAAATATATAAACCACGTCTCCTGATAATTTCATGCAATACTTGGTTACTTGATTCAGTTCCCTGAGGTTTGGTATGAAATACTGAGGCAGGTTTTACACAATCAAATAGTAGTTCTTTCCTGGTTGTCGGACCAGGTCTGAAGTCAAAAGTGTTTTTAAAGCTTTGAAACAGATATCGTATCATATAAACACAGAAATAATGGCACACAATTTCATAGCTTTGCAATCAGTACACGTGAAAGGTAACAGTGATGATTGTGTAAAGAATGAACAAACCCTAGCTCCTTTTTCACTTGCATCGGGGGGGTGAGGCTGACTTCTCATGAACAATCTGCTGCCTCAAAATTATCTGGGATTCTCTTCTAAAGAAGCACGCTGACAGTTCGTACACAGTTATTTCCGATTTGTAGTAAGTTTCAAATGCACACAAGTTAATAAATGAAATTAAATAAACAAACAGTAAAAGATTCATGTTCCCATGAACTGGTCATATGCAAATATGAACTAGTTGCATCTAGAGAAAACAAGTTAATGGTTCAACCAAATCCTCTACACATTTCCTGTTAGACATACAGGATTTGTTCCTTGTTCATTTTTACTTGTTTTTCTCTTCAGTGACTTCACAACCCGGTGTCCTCAGACTTGCAGGATTTCAGTTTTTCTTGGGTCAAGTGCAAAGATGCCTGATAGTTTCTGTTTGTTGTTTGTTGTTTGTTTTGTTTTGTTTTTAATTTTTATTTCTAGCATTTGAAAATTAACCAGAGTGCCTGTTTGCCAGTTTGCGCTATGATCTGATAAAGTTATGAGTAGTGAATTGTGTCTCAAATAACATACATCATCACACTTTGTAAGGCAGCTGACGAAAAGGGTTATCCTTGTGTTTAACATTTAAAAAACAGGTTGGTTTTTTTTGCATGTTTGATTTTTTTTCTTTAATCTTGTGATGATTTACAATTTAAACCCTGCGCTCAAGAAAACGCCCGAGGCTACGTAGCGGCAGCCCTTATATCTGTCTTTGCTAGAATAGTGACAGGTTTATTTTTCTATCCCATTTTCAAGTTTTCCAATGTTTAGGTCCAACCTCAATTAAATGAGGTTTATTACCAGCATAATTAGCTCTAAGTAGACTCTTTGTCAAGATTAATTTAGACCAACATCAAAGCCATTTTCCTTGGATATTGGCTTAATGCCTGCGCACCTGACTAACAGCAGATATGAATCACCATACATCCCCTAGCAGTGTGGGTGGTTGGAAAAATTTGTTAAAAACAGAGTTTAATGGGATCAGTATTGTAAGGCAATGTAGGTACAAGCACACAAAATAAACCTTTATTGCATTTCATAAAATAAGCACATAAACTGAAGCTAATTTATAACGTGAACAGAGCACCTGCACATGTCACTGCTGCAATAAAAAATTTCCCTAAGGGAGCAATCTGGAGATCTAAATCTCCTCCTCCAACCAGCAGACTTTTCTTTCAGAGCAACAGTCATACTGAGTAAGAAGAAGATGAAATTCCTTCCGTTTTTCTCTGAACAATGGCTTCATGAGCGGGTCCAAATTTCCCATGAGGAACAATAACAGGGGAAAAAACAGGGGGGGTCACATGGCAAACAGTCACTCTTGGCTGTATACGCTTCTTTAATACCAGACTGAAACACTACCAGCATAACACTCAGTTTGTTTTGATTATGCCTTGATAGATGGCATCAGATCTAATCTCTGACCTTTTCTCTTTTTTTCTGGTGCTTGAATGGATTGATCCAAGTTAAACAAGACCAGACATTTGGAGTTGTTTTAATCACTACTCATTAACTATAAATTAAACACTTACCTGTCTTCTTCACAAAACTGTTCAACAATGCTGAATTGGCTCGCAGGTTAATATTAAGCTAGATTGGCTGCACTGGTTTGCAAATTTAACCACTTTCATTTCAGGAAAATAATTTTTCCAGATAAAAATATGATCCACAGGTGGAGCAAAAGGCAATTTAGATAAATATCTCTTCACACAGCTGTAACCATACAAAACTTAAGGCAATGATACAAACTTCACCTCACATAATCACAGTATTTATGTTAAATAAGACCAGGCAGGTGGAAAAAATATGGTTCCCAGGGTGGGCGCCAGCATGGATGGAGTCCCATTCCTTCTGATTCCAAGGCTGACTTTGCTGAGTAAATGGAGCAAGCTCTAATGCTCCTGAAATGAATATCAGCGTCTTGACCAAACTCATTTAGAGATCAGTCAGGGCCTTAATCCCTCTCTGCAGGGGTGGGTGTTTGTGTCTTTCTCTGGTGTCCCCTCTTCCTTTTGGAAGAAGGTAATATGGCTAAATTTGCTTTGCTAATGGGCTTAGCGCAAGCTGTTACAGAGCAGAGTTGACACACAGCGGCAGGCTTGGATACCAGTGGCTTTTAATCTGACTGACTGATGGAGTAAAAGGCAGGGTGGGTGATAGTTTACGAGAAGTTTAGAGATAAAAGGAAGACTGTGGAGGCTATTTATCAATGGCATGCTGAGGTCCAAGAGCTAGAGGGGGATTTTTTTCTTTTTGCAGTCGAAATTTCATTTAGGTGTGTTTGGCAACAGTGGAAATACAGTTTTAGCTTGTTCAGATTTTACATTTCTTTTTAGGTGAATATAGCCACATGATCCAGGTTTTCCCGTTGCAGGCTGATGTGCCTGACCTCAATAGGAGACCAGTTCAGACAGCAGCTTCAGGTAGTGTGTAATCTGAAATCCCACATAACAGGCAAGGATTCTCAGATGGGTTGGTTTATTTTGATAATGGAAAGAGAGAATCATTTCTGAACTTGTATTGTGTATGTGTGTGTGTGTGGTGATAAAATGATGACAGGTTAAACTGGGAAAACCTTACATGGAACAACAAAAATGTATTTAAAATAAGAGAACTGGTACATTGACAAGTAAAAGCATTTTAACAAGAACAAGAGTAGGAAAAAAAATCAAAGGTACAAACAGCATAAGCAACAAAACAAAACATACAAGACTGTGGTCAGTGCAGCACGGCTGAAAAATTCACATTTGTTAAAGTTTTGCAAACTAAATTGATCCTTTTCCTTTCGAGAGCTCTCATGTCTTCTGCGTTCATTTCAAAGTTACCCTTACTGTTGGTTTTGACTCAGTGGATGTTGCATATCACTTTTGCAAATTTTACGAGACTTTAATTGTTTGCACTTTGACAAATTCAATGGTGGCTCTCCCTGAACATGTGCTTTGTGGGAGCATACTTCCTTTACTGTGGCATCAACCACAGCTGCTGATAACCTGCTGCTGTGTCCTCCCATATACCAGCTGTGGCAGGTAAGCATTATGGGTGTCATAATCAAGATTACACTTGTGCTACAGCATACAAACCTGTTGCACACTTTTAAAGGCCACCTCTTATTAAAGGGCTGTTTTCATAAAGCCTAGTCTTCATAAAACAGACATTTTGGCTGGGCAGATTTTATGCACGCTCTTCTCTCCACATTATCTGACTTCGATTTGATTAAAATCTCCAGCTGACAGTGGAGACAGAGGGCTGCAGAGACGGCACCTTGAAAGCCCAGGCAGACAGCAGAGCTGTTTCGGGTCTCAATACAAGTCACCTACCCCCACGAAACGAATCATTCTGGGCCAGTGACCCTCAAATAAGAGACTCAGTCAAATCCATTTTGCCCCACGTCTGTCAGCACTGTGTGTGTTTTAACTGTTTTGAGGGTCAGCATCTCCATTAGACTTATAGAGCTTCTTATATAGAGCCTACACCAGCAAAGTCTCACCTCAGTTCTCTGCACATTCACATGCACAACTCTGATGGAGCTCATTGCAAAACTAAAGCAGCTGTCATTTTAGTAGCTTGAGAAGCGAAGGAGAGGAACTGTTTGAAAAGGTAACCATTACTTAAATCATGATTTTTTTTGCATATTGCAATATTTTTTGACTAAATTACTTGAAATGAACTAATGTCTGCTGCAGATTTAAGTGGAATGCACACCTGTTACCACGGGCTTATGTCACAGAGAGATCTTTCAGATTTTATGCTACGCTGAATAGTTATAAACTTTTAAATCACATCTCGCTTCATTTGCAGTTCACAGCTTAGAAGCTTAATGTGGCTTTTTGTGTTTCTTTTTTTCTGTCTCTCTCAGGACCAGTTATGTCAAACCCAGTGGGCAGCGTACCTGAAACCACATCGTATGGGTCTCGGATTGGGATGACAGAGGACTCCCTCTCCATGCTGGAGCAAAGCAGAGGCTGTGAAGACCCCTGGGAGATGGGGGAAACCAAACCAAACGTGGAAGCCCTGGAGCGTGGCATGCCAGGCGTCTACCTCTCCTGCTTCGACATGCTCCTCACAGAAGATGCTACTTGGCTGGTGAAAGTTTCCGAGGCCTCTTCAGCACTGGCTTTACCCACGAGCCGCGTAGAACCCCGGGAGGAACCGGAGCAGTGCCCGGTCATTGATAGCCAGGAACAGGGGATCTCTCCTGGCATGGAGGGGCAGGAGGAGGATCGATCTCTGGAGCAGGTGCAGAGCATGGTTGTGGGAGAAGTACTGAAGGACATTGAAACAGCCTGCAAACTGCTCAACATCACCCCAGGTAGGCTGCTTTCCAGCACACCTGCTCCTGCTGCTGTGGCGAGTGTATTACAGTGTATAACTGACAAAGAAGCTGACCTTAAACAAAACATATTTCATCTCCCCCAAAATGCTGAAGTGTTTCTCTTTATTTGCAAATACAGAAGTATTAATTCAGATACTTAAGCTACTGGATCTTACTCCCAAAATCAACACATATTTGTGTGGACACAAGATGACAGAACTCCTAAATCATATCCTTACTGACGCAAAGCTGTGTTTGCCTGCTCCAGGATCTGTTTAATCCTGACCTTTGCATAGGTTCTCCTGGATTGTAATAGTGATGGTTCTTGCCTGCCAGTAGACGTGTACACAGTCTTAAGGGCGAGGCCTCTCCTGCTCATAAAGCAAACAGAGGAAGCGTTTTTCATGTATTGTATGGCTTCTAGCTGTTATAAACCTATGCGATCCCCAATCGTCTGTTCTACTGATTAAAACTGTTGTGGCATAAAAGCTTGATTATCTTGTGGTTTCAGCAGATTTATTATGAGTCAAAGGCAAACAAAATACAGACAGGGTAAAGGTGAAAACAATATTGATATATAAATGACTTATCTTGACTCCATATGACATTAGTGTCACTAAAGAAATGGTCCAAGATAAGGTCATTTATTGCATTGGCAGCTGGAAGTTTTCTCACTGATTTCATATCTATTTCCGCCTGTAGATCCGATAGAGTGGAACACTGGGAATGTCCAGAAGTGGCTGCTCTGGACTGAACATCTCTACAGATTGCCCCATGCGGGAAAGGCCTTCCAGGAGCTGACGGGAAAGGATCTGTGCGCCATGAGCGAGGAGGAGTTTCGCCAGCGTTCCCCGCAGTGTGGAGACACGCTGCACGCACACCTGGACATATGGAAGTCAGGTAATATTTATTCAACACGTTCAACATGTGCAGCCTGCTGCACCCCCTGTGATGATTTTATTATCGGATATTTGGTTGCTGTGAACTTTTGAGCGGGTGCAAATTTTATTACTGCGTTCATGTGTGTTTGGGTGGGATTATTTGAAGTTCTAGCCTTTTCTTAGCTTGAAGTTTTCTGCATCTGTTTACTTTCCAGCTGCATGGATGAAAGAGCGGTTTTCCATTGGAGACACTAAAACTACAGGTAGGATTCTTATTTTTGCATTAGCTGTCATGCAAGCTGCATTCATGCAATAAATCCAACGCACAGTAGAATTTTAACACACATTCCCCAAACTGTTTTTTACATAGACGCTAATAAGCGTATGCTGCAGGATTTCAGTGACAAATCAAGCTTTTGTATTGTGTATTTTCAATGTCCTGATTAAAGGGCTCCTTGATCTTTTGGTCCCTCACGGTACAGAGCTTTTTTCATTGAAACAATGCACAACGACCCTAAGGACGGAATGGTTTTGTTTTGCTGTGCAGGCAGCGAGGAGCTATGGTCTGAGGCGGATTCATCTTGTTCAGGTCAACCTATTCATCTGTGGCAGTTTCTCAGAGAGCTCCTGCTCAAGCCCCACAACTATGGACGTTGCATTCGCTGGCTCAATAAAGAAAAGGGTACTTTCATTTTTATTTCATTTATTCTTTATTTGCTCTATTTATTCCTTGAACACATGAATAAAACTTCATTTATCTGGTGTTTTTAAATAAAAGCAGAAAAATTTACATGACATTGTGCTATTATAATTTAAGTGCTTTCATCTTTTATGCTTCAGCTTAAAATAAAATGTATTTTATTAACATTTCAATTTATATAGCAACTGCTTTTATCTCTTAGTAGTTCATCAACTGTTCAGAGCTATGCAGATGTGTTGCTCCAACTTTTATGGGCTCATCACACTGTTTTGAAGCTCCGAAACCTTGACACTGTTTAAAAAAAAAACAAAATCAAAAAACAAACAGGAAATGTTTTGAATGAGAGAAAAAAAATTTTCAATAACTTTCCATTATTACAATTGAAAAGTAATAATTGTAGGACAATACTACAGAGGGGGGCCATGTGTGTGCAAAAATAGTAAAAAATGGTATTCAGCACACTGTTAGACTCTAAATGAGTTATTTCTGATGTTATTTTAAGGCAGATTTAAATCAGAACCTAAGAGTGTGCAGGCCTCCCTCCTTTTTTTCACAACCTGTAGTGCAATGGTACAAATTGGTACAAACACTACACAATAAAAATCAGTCACACACAATAAGAATACACTGTTAAAGCATATTTAAAGTGAAACCACAATGGAATGAATGCCGGATGTATGTCAGGTTTTTGCTTATTGGGTTTGTTAATGCCTTAAAGGCAAAAAACACGCCAAATGAAATATGAGTCTAAAAAGTGGCGGACTTTTTATGTGTGCACATAAAGTGTAATCACCCACTGTTTTTGCACGTGTTCTATTGTGTGATAATAACTGCTTTTGATTTACACCAGGTATTTTCAAAATCGAAGACTCTGCTCACGTCGCGAGACTGTGGGGACTCCGAAAGAATCGACCTGCAATGAACTACGACAAGCTGAGCCGTTCCATACGTCAGTACTACAAGAAAGGCATCATCCGGAAGCCTGACGTGTCTCAGAGACTGGTCTACCAGTTTGTTCACCCAGTATGAGACTGCAAGCAAAGTGGGAGGAGAAGGCGGAGGACGATGAGATGGGAACTCGGAAAATTATAAAGACAAATTGTGTCACCATGCACCTGAACACCTAATTCCTGAGATGAAAAGGTGACATGGAACATGTGCACTGAATTACCCTGACGGTACACTCCTGACTGCCAACACTGAAGTAACAGCTGGCAGCTGCTGCAGTCTTATCTGTGCAAAGCCACACAGGAAGAGACAAAACAGTGTAGCTGTTGAGGCTTTTTCCTGCTGCAAAATTAAAAAGACAACAGATTAAAAAAACAAAGACAAAGCAAAACAGAAAAACAGTACATGAACTGCCTTATTATTTGCATGATCTGCCTGTTTATGTTTCCCTATTGTGATTTCCAAATATCTTGAGCTCAAATCAAAGCGTTACAACTGATGGCTCTTCGGTAAAAGCGTCTACAGCTGCACTGGCTTTGTCTGAACAGGAAACTCTTCTTATCTCATCTTAAAGCTACTGAGAAATGGACTTCCTCTTTTTAGGCATTGCCTCAAATCCTGCTGTGGAAGTGTAATAGGGACCATTGTATATATGTTTGTTTTCTAATGTATAACTTCTGAAGTGTGATGCATTCCTCTTTGACTAGCTTTATATAGTTTACCCTGCCCGGTCCATTTACACAGCCGTATACTGCAATTAATGCTGTGGGTCTTTGAAACCCAAAGTTTTCAAAATTTAATAAACAAAAAAAACCTGAAATGAATAGTCATATACAAATGGAGACAAAATATGCAATAAAAATAAAGTTTTACCTGAGAATTGACGTGACATGTTGCACAAATTCATCATTCCTGAAATATGAAATGATTTTTTTCCTAACTAATGACAGTCATTGCACTGGTTGGCAACTTGAAACTCGGGATAAATTATTTAAACCTTTTTTTTTCATTGTGTTTTATTAGTTGTTTATGCAACTTTGGATGGCAGAGGGCTGAAACCTATCCCAGCTGTCATAGGATCAGAGAACACCCTGGACAGGCTGCCAGTCTGTCACCAACTAGTCCTACTCGCATTCACACCTGCAGCCAAGTTAGGATCACCAGTTAACCCAGTAGTTCATCCTCAAACACAGAGCCTCTTTAGCTGGGGCCTAGACTAGCAGGGGAAAATATGGAGTGAAAAAACATTTTGCTGGTCCTACCCATGATGCTCTTTTAATGAGTTGGGTTTTTTTTACTTATAAAGTTGGGCAAGCACAGGGAGAACATGCAAATGAAACACAGAGAGGTCCCAGCCAATCACCAGAAACCGCTGCGAGTCACGGGTTAACTTTTTTTTTTAATGATCAATTCTTGACCTGCAAATGTCACGATCTCCCTGTCAACTTACTGCTGCACCTGTTGAACAATCAAAAAAGTCAAGATAAAAAATAATTCAACTGCACCATGACAACAAAACTGCAGATATACTCTATTAAATTTTTTTTTTTAAAGGATTCAGAATTAAAATTTCAAAAGTTTAGCATGTAAAAACAGTTATTCTTGGACACGTTGTTTAAAAATCCCATATAAGGGACCTGCACTGAAGTCCAGAGGTTTGGTAGCAGTTTGTTTTGTTGTTGCAGACGGCAGCAGGGTGAAAAGATTGTGGCTGTGGCGAGTATTTCTTTATAGAGCCCATTGAGATCTGCACAAAAACCTACCCTTCAAAACCTTCCGGTCCTGGGCCGTGCTCATCTGATTCCTACAGCGGGTTGACCAGATCTCTACAAACTAAAGTGGCGCAAAGAATGCGTTTGTGAAGGACAAGATGCGGCTTGAGCTAAAGCTGTGCATGCTCTGAAAGTATTGATGCAGCTGTTTTTTGTTTTTTGTTGTATTCTTACACCCCTCTCTCCCCTTTTGTGTCCCAATAACTGTAAAAACAGTTAACTGCTCTTCCATAGATTGGCAGTGTTTCGAGCCAAAGGTGCCTTGTGACTCACATGTTGACTTTGCAAACAGGAGCAAATTAAGCTAGAGCCAAGAGATAAAAACAAAATGTGCAATACAGTAGGACACCGGGTCACCCTGCTCACGCCAGATGCTTTCTGTTGCTCCTGAGGGAACAACAACGCAGCACATGAACTTAGCCTTCCTTAGAGCACTTAAAAAAACAATGTGTAATTTTTCTGAGTTTTCTTTACCAGAACATAGATGTGTGATGACTGGGCAAATGGTAGATAAAAACCAAGGCTAGGCCCATGGCAGCAGATATGGTGCAGGCCTGCTTTTGTTTAATCTACAAACGAATTTGCCAGGCATTAAATTTACAGAGCTCTCGTGGTTTCCACCAGCAACAATCGCTAATTGGGAAACACCTGCTAATGAGCCTCACTTTGCTTGTATCATGTTTCCTTTTTTCACAAAAGTGATGTCAAAATGTCTTATATTATAAACTATAATGAAAACTGTCACCAACACCAGACATAAATAATTAATTTACACTTAAGTATAGAACACTAAAAATGCCAAGCAACTCCCCCATACGATTTCATACTTGGTCTCTCCCAGAACCTTTCAATAATGTTCAAACACACAGAGACGCAATGTCCGTATGTCATAACACACATGATTCATTTTGCACACAAAACCTGCGCAAATGTGGTGATCAATGGCATTCTTGTTGCTAATATTGTCTCTTTAACTCACAGGCTCTGCTCAACATACAGAGAGTAGCTGCTTGAGTGCCTGGATGAGAGCATCACACATACATATTATTAAAATGTTCAATGACTAACCAATAAATATTAAATATTTCTCATTTGCAAGTTTTTCTTCTTAATGTTTTTCTGAAAGTGCAATATCGCCTATACAAGAAGCAGTAAGCAGTAATGACTTCACTTTTCAGACTTGATTTGATTTTGATTTTTTTATTCAGTGGGAGGAGATACAAATCCCTGGGCGGCTGGGGGGAAGGGGTGGGGGGTTTGCATCAGGAACAGCGTCAAAATCTTTCCTCTGCGTTGTGTTAGCACACACCTGAATGCTCCAGATATAGAGGTGCTCACAGATGCTGACGATTAATTAATCATTAGTCTGCCTATGGAAGCTGTATATGGAGCTTTTCATGCACTGTTTCTGCATTTCGGCTTCATTTTTGTTAAATAAAATAATGAAATAATATATCACAATCTATTGCCCATCTGAAGTTGTATTTATCTCATTTTAAGGATCGGGTGATTTTACCTGTAAACTCTCTAGAGGGCACAGATCACGTCTGTCTGATACAAATTCACACAGTTTCGCAAATATGTTCATGTGAGCACCTACTTGAAGTTTATGTTAGTTTCATGTACTCTGCTTTAGCTCTTCCGCACCAGTTTAACACATCTGGAAATGTCTAAGCAAACATCTGTGGGATCAGAACTCTTTGTTCAAACTTCTTTTTTTGTTGTTGACTGGATCTGTTTGCTGTGTCTAAGTAAATGAAGTGAATGTAAAATCAGCTTTGTGAAGTTCCTAAAAGGCTGAACTCTCAACATCTAATTACTTTTTCTGTATATTCTTTTCTGGTTCATGTCCTTACTGTCATGTTAACTTTTCCCACCTCCAACTATGCTCTCAAGAAGTCCAACAGGTTTTGGAGATTTCACAATTGCACTCAATCTTGCAGCGAGTCAGACGGTGAACATCTGCCAAAACGAGGTGGCCTGGAGCTATGTGGACCAGTTTACTGTTGTAGATGAAAAGCGGTTCTTTTGATGAGTAAGATGTGAGCCAATCCCAACGTGTTGTATACACGTTGGGATAGGCTCATGAGCCTCTTGATCCATGTTTCCCTCTGGGTAGTTTGACACATAGGGACACATGTTTTAAAAGGCTTAAGTGGAATTAAGATGTCATCCTTTCGGTCAAAAGCTATGACTGTGTGATATCTGTGATTACTTTAGTCATCTGCACCATGCTGAAGTGACAGATAGGTAACGTAAAGCTTCAGGGATAACAGTATTTTTTAACCCTTTTGACAAGATCGAAGATAAAATACAAGATAAACCTGTAGCAAAACACGTGTCGGCGTTTGGTAGGTGTTAGGTAGGTGTTAGGACTGCCAATAAGATGCGCTACTGTCTGTGTTTAGCCAGCTGCCAGTGAGGAGAAAGAAACATCCACCTAACCACAAAAGCCACAGAGACTAGTTTTGTAACAGTTCTTTTCCATTGCTGAATTTCCCTGTAAATCATGTGACATCTGTAATGTGAAAAAGTACAACCACAAATTTGATCAGCAGCTCCATAAGCGGACTGACACGACACTTTGGTTAGCACCTTCGCCTCACATTAAGAGGGCTCTGTGTTTGAATGTTCTCGTCTCCTGTCCCTTTTGTGTGGAGTCTGCATGGATTTCCTCTGGCACTCCAAGTTCTTCCCACAGTGATATCAAAACAGGAACCTTAGGTTACCTGGTGATTCTGACTTGGCCATAGGTGTTAATGCAAGGTGGATGAAGGGTTTAACGGCACAGACAAAAGTGCTGAATGATTATGTAAGAAAAGGTCAAATATGGCTTGCAGCATAATGTGCTTTGAGTTGTCAGTAAGACTAAAAAGTGCTGTATAAGTGACTGCAGAATAAACAAGTGATTTTCCTCTACATCATGAATCACTTGGCTTGGAAGTGCTGTTTTACCTTTTGTTTTTTTCCACTGCTGCTTTTGTTGGATATATGAATTAGAATATATGTTCTATGACTGTTTGTTGGGGCATCTTTCGTGAGTCTTGGGTTATGCTGCCCTCTTGTGGCAGGCAGTGGATTTTTTGTGAAATTATATTAAATGATGAAAATCATTATTAAATACACTGCTAGTAGCTGTTTATTAACGAGCCGCTGTCAATAAAGATTATTAGATTTTTTTCCCCATTTTGGATTGAATTTTTTTTAATTTTTTTTTACCGTGTGTCAACAATGCAAAAGCAGAAAACTAAGAATCCCACTTTGTTCATCACAGCTGACCGCACTGTGGTCACAAAGGGATTGACGTGGTCGGCAACAATACCCAGGTACACTGCGTGCCACGAAAATAAAGTATTTGTGATGACTGATCATAAATGGTTTGTGCTGATTTAACTGTGAGCATCTTCCAAAGCAAATAATTGGTGTGAAGCCAACCTGCAATTTTGTACTCTCCTTAATTCATCTGACAGCCAGATAGAGTATAAAAACATGACGCTTTAACACCAACATATAATTTTTGTTCAAAGTGGCTCAACTTTAATTTCCACATTCACAGTAATCAACCTCTTTATGCTAACAGAGGCCATTTTTCTGCACACTGGACAATTTAACCTTTATACCTCGCTATAATGCCACGTCACTTTGGATGCTGGACCTTTTGCTGCAGGGTATTCCTACTTTCTCATTCATATCAAATAGCACCATAATATCCATGTTTATGTGCAGCATCACTTGTTTTGGTCCGGCGATGAATCTAACCTTTGTGATTAATCTTTGACTCAGACTCTTTGTGTGTCCCTCAGTTTTCCGATGACATCTTTTATTTTTGCTTGAACAGGCACTACAGTTTGAAAATTACAGCACTATGCTAAAAGAAAAGAAAAAAAAAATCAAGAAAGCCCTCTAATTCGCAGCATGAGAACTAAACAGAGAAACGAGAAGCTGGAGGTGCTTGAGTGTTTTAAATATGCTTTCCCGTCCTTCAGGAGTTTCACAGTGGATGCTGCAGCTGTAGCTTTTTCCCCTTTTTCATTAAACTTGTAAATAGTCCCATTCAGCTTCAAATATAAAGATACATTGAGACAGTAAAGATGCTGCAGTGTTTAAATTTATATAATCTTCAATCAGTCAAAGAGCGTCTGTGTGTCATGTTGGAGTAAAGTGATCTTCATAAGCTGGAGTCAGATTCTCTGGTGATGAGCTCTCTTTCACTTCATTGAAGGCGGCAGCTGAGAGTCTTTGGAGTGGCAAGGTGGTAGATTTTGGTAAGGCAGTACATATTTTACTCTGAATCCAGTGTTAACAGAGGCAACGCTTAAAAAAAAGCACACAGAGGCATTAATACGACAACAAGAGACATTTCCCTTCTGGATCCCGTAGAAATGAATTTAGTTCATGCAGCAGAAAAGGCGACTGTCTCATCAATATTTCAGAGACGGATCCTCTTTCAGCTTTTCACGTTGGAGCTTTCTCTAGCTGCATCAGTAAGAGAACACCTGCCTTCCTCACTGACAAGAGAGCAGTCTTCACCAGTAGTAAAGCAATCTAAACCACGTACCGCGGGGCCACACACACACACACACACACACACACTCTGAATCCAAAATATTTAAACAGAAAGACACAAAACTGAATACAGTCTGCAGAGGTCCTAATCATGCCGGCAGTCTAAGAGTATTAATTTAATCAAAATTCAGTTAATAATTTGGTGGAAACTCATCAAGGCCATGCACTGGTTCAGTTCAGACCAGATGAGCAAACAGTGTGTAAGAGCATCAGCATGCACCTAATCACGGAGCTGATAAAGCCAAAACACTCACATTCACTCAAACCTCCGTACAAAACAGCTGCAACTTTATATCTCCAGACAGGTTTTAGCTCATGCTGTTGACGTTATTAACACACGTAGATTAGGAGAAACTTGGTGGAAGGTAAAAGTCTTAAGCAGGCACACTGCTGTAGAAGGGCGGGACAGCGGAGGTTAATGTAAACAATCCTCGCAGTGTCTGGTAGAGTACATATTTCCATTTCAAAGACAAGCTCGGCTTAGAGTTGCTGTGGTGTGCGTGTGTGTTTTTGTACTGATGGGGAGCAGTCTTTTATCTGGTTTCAAAATGCTAATTCAGAGACATGCTGCAGAGTGGAGCACGAAAACAAGTCAAGGCATTAAAGAATCAGCTCAGCATTCTGGGAAAATATGCTTCTCGCTTTCTTGCAAACAGTAAGATGAGAAGATTGACACATCTCTCGTGTTTGTATTCTACATTAACTCAAAACCTCTTGTGCTATTGCAGCTGGTTTGATTCCAGCCAGAGACACAAATCCTCTTTGAGGTTGCGGTAAAATCTGCCCAATCATACTTACAGAGCAATCTGCTTTGGTGACCCCTTGTGGCAAGCCAGCTGAAAGTAGCTTTTACTGTGGTTTGAGGCTCCTCACACTGCTGCTAGTATCAGGAACTGGACGCATTGCATGTATTAGCTGTGTGTTAGACCACTGTAAACTTTCACAGGTGAAATATGAAGCCACTGTTGAAAACTGCCAAAAAATGCAGTTTCTCAAATGTCCACTTGAAGCTGGCTCCACAAGTAAATCACTCCCCACAGACTCGCACATTAAAATGTGTAAATTTACAGGAAAAAACAAGCATGTTTAAGCCTGCTGTCTATCTATCTGCCCTAGAAAGTGTACAAAGATTAACTTTTATATTGCTCAACCCTTTAAATCATATTAGGGCTTAAATTCATTCTATCCAGCTGTTTGTTAGGTGGCATCTCTTGGTGCTGTTGGTACCTTTTGGAGCATTTAATGAAATTATCTGTTGAACATGGCTCGCTGTGTGGTTAAGTGTACTAACAGCCTGTCGAAGAAGACTCCATTCCAGTTTTTCTCAGGTATTTATAGGTTAGCAACAGGTTAACCTGCTAACCAAGATAGCTTAGCGTTACTTCCAGTAGAGCAGTAACCACTGAAACAGCCATTATTATGCTGTTTAAACGCCCTAAACTGAGATGAACACTTTGTGTTTGTAGCCTTCATGTTGTTGCAACTTAAAAAGATGCAATTTGGAAGAACTAACTTCCAAAAGAGAAGAGAGTATTTGAGGAGTAAAGGGGCGAAGGTTGACAGGGTGGTTTCAACTGCTGACAGTGGCCAACGGTTCAGTCACACTAGAGTAAAAACAGGACAGCAACCTCCTTTCGACTAGGAAAAAGCGGTGGTTGCATTTAAGTTTTTTAGGTATCAGAAACCAACTGAAAGTAGTTACAGTGACCAACTGGTGGTATGCAACGCTGCCAACTCCAGTAGCTGGCCACTTTCGATTGCATGGAGATTGCACAGGTTCCCTGGTGGAGGCAACCTGACTCCAAACGATCAGTCAGACTCGGACTGACTGCAGTCACTCTCAGAAAGTTTGGTGAATTTTTACAAATAACTATCATCTAATTAATAAATTCAGACACACTGCAACAATGTTGCAATCAATCTGAATCTGGTCTTTAAAACAACCTCTTCAAAGGCGACAAGATCACAAGTTCACTGCAGTGCTTTCCCTAGTGTGACTGTAACATAACTATATTTCCAATTTGCTAAAATTATAGCCCAAAGATATACCTATCTTTTTTGAACAACGAGCTGTTTTCAGACTCAGCATAAATCTTCTCATCTTGTCAGTCAGGACGAAAGCGAACATGTGCATTTCCCAAAATGTCAAATTATTCCTCAAAGGCTAAATCTGTAAATACTGAGAAAGAAAACACTGTACTCAATGAGGAAAAAAACTGTACAAGCATCCCGGCTGTTTAAAAAAATATATACATGAAATGCACAATGCATAGCTCATTCTCGCTATCCAGGCACAGCTGACGTTACCACATCAATAATACAATGAGAGAAGATCTTGTATGGTGTGTTAGCGTCACAACCGGTGTCAAACACAGCTACACACAAAAGACACAATAATATTTTGCTTCAGTTGCATTATCTGGAGGTGAAGTGATCCTGAACAGATTGAGCTGTCAGTCTTCTCCACCATGAGTGCAGAGATGAAGACAGCTCACTGTGCCCGACAGGAAGAGAAGGCTTTGATTTGATTTCAGGTCTCTGGCAATGTGCAGTTATCACCGGACGGTTCAGTCTGGGTTTGGGGAGGAAACGTCCTCAGCTGGAACTTTTAAATTGTCTCCACGTAATTGGCTGGGTAAAGACCGAGCTGGCCATTGTCCAGGCGACCTTTACACCAGCCCTGTTCATCCTCATCCTCCAGTTTCGTCAGCTCATCACCTTTAACAGAGGAAGAGAGTCTGAGAAACAACGCCAATGTGCGATAACATTACAAAAACACTGCTGATCTCATATAAAATAAAAACTCGCGGTGTCACGCAGGATCCTTGAAAGCTTTTCCAGTAGTTTTCACAACATTAACCGTTTGTCTCACTCACCAACTCTGAAGCTGAGCTCGTCCTGCTCTTGGCCATCATAGTCATACAGCGCTCTCACTCTCACACCTGTGCCCACATCTTCATCGAAGGGGTTCATCCCTCCGTTGGTGTCATTGCCTGAGTTCGGGGCCATCTGGTCCTCATCTGACCACTCTGTGGAGGTCGTGTACGCCTGGTTTTTATCGTAGCTGCTCACACTGAAAGAAAAATGTTTCACAAAAAATACAAAAGGCACTCAGAGGATGATGTGGATTACGATATACATCAAAAGCACTGATAACTGGTAAGCTGTTACCTTCCTCGGTCTACAGCGTGGTCTCCTGCTGTTGTAACATGAGTCAGCATGACTACATCATTTCCTTTCTTTGACTTTTCCTTCTTAGAGATGTTATGGACAAGGTCTGGGTTGTATTCCTGCAAAAAAACAAAACAGAAAAAGATGGAAAAAGGGTTTAGATCTGGATTTAATAGATTTAGATTTGGATTTCATATTAATCATATACATCTTTTTTATTATACAATCTCATATATATTCAGAGATATACTTAATATAAACACTACTATATAAAGTATTGTTCTTTCTAATATGTCATTTCTAATATGTCTTGTATGTGCACAATTACCCCTTTTTAATGTACACCACAACCATATAAATATTTAACACCCTGCTTCATCCATATACTGCTTTATAAATCATTATTTCTCTGTAATGGTCGACCCGCACACGTGCAGCCTGTTCTAGTATTTAATTACCTCAAACTGTGGCCAGTTCATGGGCATGCCGGGGCCGTGAGCGTTGCTGAACCACTTCAGATCTTCTTGTGGGCTGGCTGATGTGATGGTGCGTTCAAGCTCTCTGTACACTGTAGCATAACTATGAACAGAGTTGAGATTTGGTGAATGGGTAATGTTTACATGATTGCTGTCTTGTTATCATAACACTTTCAAACATGTCAGACCTTTGGTTCTCTGTGAGGTTGAGGTGGCGTTTGACATCCAGCAGCACCTCCCTGAGGAAACTCAGCCTCTTCTCTTCAAACTGCTGGCACTGGTCAAACACCTGCTCCATGCTCTCCATGTATGAAGGGGTGCATTTACTCAGCTCATCCAGAGCCTTCTCATACTTCTCCTTCGCCTATGTTGCAACACACACGGACATAACGTGATTAAAGAATCATTCCACAAGCAAAGCTCTTCACGGTCTCATGCTTCCATGTATAAACCTCTGGCATTAATCTGCTAATCCTTGCAAAGTACCCTTGGCACCCCTGAACCATGGCATCAATCTGCCGGATGACCTGAGAGCAGCTGGAAGTTTTAAAATGTTTAAACTTACCTCTTCAGTGCGGCTTTTGACTTGGTATACTTTACAGACATCACTTTATTTTATGTGCTGTTTTTATTTGATCTAATTTGTACTTTTATTCTTATTTCTTGATTCAAGTATTTATGCCTTTTAATTTTCACTTTTTATTTTTACTTAGTAATTAGCAACTGTCCATCATCCATCCAACATGCAGCCTGTGGTTTCAACTTTCCTGCTTTCTAATTGTTGTTAATTTTATCCTACCGTATCACACTCTCTCTAACGTTTTGGTTTGTTAAATTGCTTATCTATGTATATTATCTGCTTGTTTTATTATTTTTTCCTGTCCTCAGTCATTTCTGAAGCACATTTAGCACCATTACCTGGCATGAAGTTCAGGCAAGGTTACAAATAAAGTTTGACTGATCAGAAATTGTTTCTTGTCATGGACAAATAATCAAAAAGAACCAAGAAAGCATCCTGCTTATTGTAGTTTAGATTAGTTTTAGCTTATATGTCTGTGGCATACTAATCTACTGATGTCCAAAAACGATTAAAAACAAATCATATCCCTATTGACATCCCTCCCCTACAATCAACACACACACAATTGGTTACTTTTACCCCTTTTACCAAAGCATCTTCAGTATCTGAGCCATTATATGAATGGAAGTAGTGGTTAGTACCATGAGAAGAAGGCTGCATCTGTGAATGACCCTGTGAATGTTTTGATGTAGCACCTCCTAGAGGCAGTTATATCAGTGTTTCAAACTTTAGGTCCAGCCATTTTTGAGCACTGGCACTAGCCTATTTGTTAGTTGAAATTAATAAGACTGGTTCTAGATTACTGGTACAATGTCAGTTTAATGCTGTTTAACTGAAATGATTCTGCTCCAGAAGTTCTTCCACTTCCGGTGCCAAATAAACAGTCTCTAACTAATTACTCCTGTTTTAAGCTCCATTAAAAAAAAAACCCAAACAGATAATGTGACTTTTAAAAAATAATGATAAGGATTATTGGATGATAAGATCCAAATGGCTTGGGGTGACCATTGCTTTAAATGACACACCTATTCCACGTGTTCATATATGTTTCATTTATGGAGTCAATGTGAAATGGACTAATCTTGAGAGAACAGTATCAAATGATACAGCACTGAGGCAGTAAAATGAGACTAGAGTCCATTTCAAGAGCAGTGAATGAGAGTTACTGACTGAAGGAGTGGCATACTGTCACATATTAACAATGCGGCACTGGCTCCAACTAGACAGCCTTAAAATAGCCTTATTTGCCTTTGGCTTTATTGCCGAAAATATCTTTTGCATAATGATGCTGGAGCAGCGGCAGCTGATGTTCTCACCTTCTGTGAGTCCTGTTTACACTTGTCCACTTTCTCATGGAGTTTCTTCTGCTGATCAGCTGCCACAGATGATTCTCCCTTGATGTTGGCCTCTCTGGTGGTAGCCAGCTTCTCCTCTTTGCAGGCCATGTGGTATGTTTTCTTGGCAGCCTCGAGCTGAAGAAGGAAATTCAACATAAATAGAATAAAGCAGTATGTAATCAGATTTAAAACGAGTCCTCGTAAAGTCCACACTCACTCACCTCTTTCAGCTTTTTGGCCCATGGTTTCTGAGCCTTCTTAAAGCCTTCCTCGGCCTCTTTGGTTTCCTTGAATCCACCCATCATTTGTTTGTGGTACGAGTCTTTCTGCCAATTCTTCACTTTCTCAAAGTCCTCATTGATCAGGTAGTTCTTTATGTCCTGGTGGAGCTCGCTCACGCTCTCGGCCTCTGTCATCACCGCCATCCAAGCTCGTTCTACTGTGCCGTACTGAGGCCCTAGTGGAAGAATGAAGTGTGAGTAAAGTATCGAAACTTTATCTGACATGGAGTCAGATGTGGGAGGTGAAAGACGATACTGAGAACACAAGCCTAGAGAAAGGACTGTGGCAAATGCCTTAAAATCTCTGAATGGGTATTCAGGAAAACTGTTGCCATTTTAAATGCAAACGATGTCTTTCTGTTTTTCTTTAGTGTTTAAATAAACACTACTAATGTATCCGCACGTTAATCTCTGCATTAATATGAAATACAAGTCCAATTCTGAAAAAGTTGGGACCCTGTGTAAAATGGGAATTAAAACACAATGACAATGATTTTAAAATCTCATAAGCCCATATTTTATTCACAATAGAACAAAAAATATCAAAAGCTTAAACTGAGACATTTCACTATTTCATGAATAATATTAGCTGATTTTGAATTTGTTGGAATGGAGCAACAAAAGGCTGGAAAAGAATCTGGTACTAAAAAACTGTTGGAGTTAACTAACAGCAGATCAGTAACATGAGTATAAATGGGTTTTATTTATGGGTATAAAAAAACACCTCAGCGAGCCAGAGTTTCATAGAACTAAAGATTGGCAGCGGTTTATCAGTTTGCAAAAAACTACATTCAAAAATTATGAAACAACGTCAGAATAAGGGTCCTCAACATAAAATTGCAAAGACTGAATATCTCTCGTCTACAGTACATAACATTATATTACATAAAAACAGATATCATCAAAATGTACATTTTATCAGTTTAAACACTTGATACGTTTTCTGTGCTCTGTTTTGAATAAAATATGGGTTCATCAGAGTTGCAAATCTCTGCATTCTGTTTTTATTTTTATAAAAGTATCCCATGTTTTTTGGAATTGGGTAACATGATGTCTCACCTTTGTCTACCAGCTGCCTCCATCTCTTGGACCACTCGGTCAGTTGCTGTGCGTAGGATTTCTCAATTTTGGCACGCTCTTGGATGCAGTTCATCAGATCATTGCAGAGCCGATGACCATCATCAATCCGCTTCACCGTGCGTTTGTAGTTCCCAACCTTATATAAAAACAAATGAACATCACAGTGACATTCAGGTTACACATCAGACAAAACCACTACTACTTACAACTATCACTCAACCCAGATGTATTTATATGCAGCCCAATCCCAACAGTTGCCTGATGGCATTTTATTTTGTTGTAACAGAGAGAACATCCCAACAATCAGATGACCCCCTCTGAGCAGGTACTTGGTGGCAGTGGGAAAGAAAAACTCTTTTTTTAACAAGAAGAAACCTCCGGCAGAAGTGGGCTCGGGGAGGGACAGCCATCTGCTGTGGGATCACTAATGATTATGTTCTTAAAATATTTGTGTTCTGCCTTATCGAGGTTCTTGCAAGAAAATTCATCATCTGAGGCTTTAAGCTGTGAGCATGTAGCTGATTTATAATCAGTTCAGACCAATCAGCTTCCTATGAAAAACTGCTCTTCAAAAAAGCTGCAGACATCTTTTAGGTATCACAATAAATAGACTGTTAGTCCCATCATCTTTTTTACACAAACTTCCCGAATTGTCAGTTAACCACATAGCAAGCGAGACAAACTGTTTGCTGACTTTAAAATATCCTCAGTCAAACTTATCAAACTTGTTTGTCCACTTCAGTGCTCTTTAGTTCACTGATTAGACTATCTGACGTTAGCCTGTAATGGATGATGACAAACACAGCTGAAGAAGGACGGTTCAGTGGCCTTGAGCATAGCAACCCCACACACCTGTCCCAGCCAATCAGACAAAAGTTGAGTTAAAGGGAGGGGAGCTAAAATAGCTTGTTTCAGTCACAAGGTGAACTGAAGGGCTGCACAAAGGCCAAGTAAATGATAAACAAAGATTATTCTAAACTGCATATCATGCAAAGTCACTCTGGTAGGGTCCAAGAATAAAAACATGTGTTTGAAATTTGCACAATAGGTCCCCTTTAACTTATAATGTGTTCTAAAATGTTCAAATCAGGACTTTAGAATTCCTGTAGGAGAGTATCAGTGGGTTATTAGGACCCATACTCTGTGATTTCAGATAGTTTGCAGATACCCCCTTTGTTTGTAAAAAAAAAAAAAAAAAAGTTCACCTTATTGCA
>VUQG01011529.1:70785-83789 GCA_015106755.1 Etia nguti
AAAGGTTCACCTTATTGCAGTTTACAGTTGCCAACTTGCCCTTCACTATTTATCCAATGTCATTAAAACTATCGGCAACTGTGGACCAATGTCACATAGTTATTCTCTGTCACCTCAACTGTACACATTTGAATAAATGCCTAAAAATATATATGTTACTGTCTCAGACTATCTCCTGAAATATGGGCCTTTTCTAGTTCTAGCTGAAGTTATATAAAGGATTGGTATTATAGTGATAATGGATTTAAACGACTGTATACTTCTACTGTTATTTGAGGCGCCTTTAAAGAAAACAAAAGCCTGTCGGTGAAGCAGTAAGGATCAGCAGGGAAATGGCTGCTGCTGCTGTGCGAAGTTATGCAATGAAAGCAGGGGATGGTTTAATGTCATATAATTTACAACTCTCCATGGATGCAGGAGCAGCAACCTCACAGAGAGGTCTGCCCAGAGACAGAGCCCCTGAGAGAGAGAGAGAGAGAGAGCTACACAGAGGCTGAACCCCCAGTTTACTGGCTTCATTTTACACTTTTCGCAGAACTGTATCTGCTGAATAGGTAGTAGAGGTTTACACTTAATACATCATGAAAGTAACACCCAACGAGCCTCAAATCTGAACTAAATGAAAGCAGCTGGGGGAGCAAATGATTGGATTCCACACCAGGCCTCTGCTGGAGCAGCAGTGAGCCGAGTCAGCGATCAGCAGGCAGCACTGCAGCAGCTCCACAGCAGTAATGCAGTGGCTGACTGTGATAAAGTGACTATGTGCTGGAAGCAAATACCTCTGCTACTCCACCTGACTCCCGAACATAGGCTGAAGAGACATGATGAGGATAAAACGGAACCAATTCTGAGAGGAGATCGATTATAAAACCCGAATGTATAAAGTGACAATACCTCTCTTCTCTCTAAAGCACCTCCTGAGTACATTAATCAAACAAACTCCTGAATCTGAACATAAAGCAACAGGACATTCTGTACCGATGAGGTGAATAATTTCAGTGTTTCAACAGCGAATTGCTACTTCACCACCTCACCTGAGTCACCACCTCTCATATATAATAAATGAGCTTCTTGGCACTTGTTTCTCAAATTACTTCAGGCTGTTTTTGCTCAGGAAAGGCTGCTGCTGATGTAATCTTGTGGGAAAAACCCAGAACAAAGAACTGCAATTGAAACAACAGACAAGCAGATATTTATTCCTTGATAAACCATTAATATTTATGCCATTCTATGTAGAAAATCATCTACTTCCAGCATTTCAGTTTTAACAAAATGGTTGCTGTCCTTCAACTTAGCAGATGGTTCACTGAAAATCTTTGGTCTGACGGACAGATGAAAGACCATAGGAAGTTGTGCTGGAAATTTCCTGTTTTTCATATACAGAAAACAACAGATTAGTCAAATAAAGTAAGATTGATCTACAGTGATAAACTATCAACCTGTTGGGACCAATAAACAGTACCTTTTTCACTGGCATGATCTGGAATAAGGTGATATGTCCCACAGATATAATAGAGATGGCATGAGGATGCCATCTCTATTAATCGATCGTTTGGACTGCCTTTGTCTATATTAGTGCCAAATTCAGAGATTATAAAGCCTTACTCTGACTTGGCTGAGAGACATGGAAGATGAGCCAATCACAGCTTGAAATGTTACCGTTTAGAAAAAATACTGTTTTCAGAACTCAGTGTAACCCTCCTGTTAGTTCCGATTCTGCCCTGCATTAACCCCAGTTTGTCCCATCTTTCCCAGTCATCTAATATCCCACACCCACTGGCTCACCTTTGCCTTTTCCCTCATCAGCTTCTTTATAAATATGCTGGTCAAACCCCACTTGCATTGACAGGTTGTCCAAGATTAATATACAGTGCCAGAGAGCTTTTATTTTTTCACCCCTCATCTAACCCCTTCATTGCTCTTGCTTGCAACATTTTATGGTAAAGTGAACTGTATTAACTTTAATTTGTGTTTATTAGTCCAAAGAGTCAGTGTAGGTGGGTACTCATTCATTAGTGTGTATATATGTTCTTGCTGTGTTTCATGTGAAACGCAATTTAAAGTTTAACAGGTCCAGTTTTGCTGTTTCTGTGGATTGTTTTAAAAGTCAGTTAAAGACACATCTGTTTACAGAGCCATTTGGTTTATAAGCTAAGCGTTTTTATTTTAGTTCTTGTGCTGATTTTATCTGTATTTCTTTTCCTTCATTTTCTGATGAGCGCTTATAATATATGGTGACACATTTGAGCTTGATGTCTCATCAGGATCACAGTTTGGCAATCAAACGGGTAAATAGGCTGACATTTATGCACCACTTTTCTGGTTTAATTGACCACTCGAAGTGGTTCGAGAGCACTCCCGCGTGCACAGTGGAGGAGTTGGGTTTGAAACACCTGATTAGCGGCGGACATGGTCTACCTCCTGAGGTACAGCTGTTTAATGTGACTTGTCCACAAAGATACACAGGACAAAAATAAAGAAAGCAAAAAAAAAAAAAGATTACTGGTGAGGAGTTTTTAATTCTTACACTTTGAGAGCACAAGTTGGGCCAACAATGAAATATTTCTGTTTTTGCTTTCATTTGAACTGTGCCATAATACAAGATGTGGCTTGATAAATCGACTCAATCAGAAATAATGGCACCGACATAGAGTAATTTTTCATGCTGAGGAAATGTATGCGTCATTTTCTGATCTGAGTTTGAGGCACCCGCAGCTCAGTGATATAGCCCTCTCGATAAATCTGTTGCTATGCGCAGTGGCAAGTACTTGCCTGATTTACGTGCAAATCTCCACACGGCAGACAAATGAGGCCCTGTATCATTCTCTCAGATGAAGTAGGTTAACTGAGAGTTCATTACTAGGCAGTGTCACTTCCCAGTTAGGTTTAATCTGTCAAATATTGCTCCTAGCTGTCTCACCTCCCAGAAACTGTCTGTGGTCTCCTCCAGACTGGCGGACTCGTCGTAGGCTCCAGACATGGTCCCAGATTTGGCAGGGTGGCTTTAGGCTGTGGTAGTCTGCAGCAAAATAACTCTCCTTATGCACTGTAAGACAAGACAAGCGCAGAGAAATGTAAAACCCTCTGATGTGTGAGACACATAAAAACTCAGGTCAAAACTCATTTAGAATTTATAAATCCGATTAGAACACATCCAGCATCTGCAGTAAATTCAATAAAAAACATTGTTTAAAGCAAGATTATGTCGATTGTAGTTTCTGTTTATGTGATTACAGACATTATGGACTTGTCGTGGTTACAGTTAACTTAAGTAATATTCCTAAACGGGATAATAAGAGCCCAAAAACTGGAGGTAATAATGTGGAAATAAAAACATCCCCATGAGGCAAAACCAATTAGTAATAGTAGCGTAATACCTTGGTAACAATATGATAACCTGCTATAGATAAGAAGGTAATGTCTGTGAGTTTCAAATTTTCACATTTTTATAAAGAGTTTAATTTGTAATAACCTGCTGGCATTGGTAGAAAGAACCAGCTGCTAGTAGGTGAAAAACTCCTGCCTACTGGGAGCCTGCGCTTTCTTTTTTATCCTTGGATAAAGTCAAAGAAGAAGTGGAGCGCCAGCTGCCAACTTTAGCCACCTTTAGCCAGGCGATTATAGCACACATATTTGGAATCAAATCCACATTCTAGCTACTGTCGTAGGACTGTAAGGTAAGAAAAACATTTATTCCCTCAAGTTATATTTGGGACCGTGTACTTATTAACTTAAACCACATCCTATTAGCTTATTCTACTGACAGAGATGCTAAAAGACTAAGACTAAAAAACTAAGGTTGCATAAAAGTAAGGTTGTCTTAAAATAGTTGACAATTATTGAAAATACCGATAAGGAACTAGATGTGGTTAGTTATACTGTTATTTAGAGTATTCACCCAAAAATTAAGCACTCCAATTTCAACAGTTTAGGTCCCTAGTGAATTTTGTAGTGGTTTATTTCTAATAATAGACATTAAATATTCAAATGTGTTCCAATATGCTATTTTGGGCAGAAAAGAAAAAAGATAAATTCATTATTTTTTCTGTATACACAAATTATAATAGTGCATTTTTTGTTTTTTTAATAAGACAATCCATATCTCTGAAATGGTTGCTCAAAGAACTGCCAATTACATCATGCTTGCTTTGACATTATTCTTCTTTCAAAACTTCTAATTTACAGCATGCAAGTGGGCAGCTTGGTGCTACTTGCTGCAAGAGAGGCTGGATCTTTGGATGGTTAGAGGTCAATCAGTGAAGAAGACGGCGCAGCCCCCCTACAACCCTGAATTGGATAAGCGGGAGAACATGGATGATATCCTATTTTTGTGTACTGGACATCTGAAATATGTATTCCAGGACCACTTTCTTTCCTACCTGAAATATTTTTACCATGTTATGTGTTGTCATCCAGATATAAAATATGCTGTGAAAGATGGTCCTGTTCATTAAGTTTGTTCTAAAAGGTTGTTAACATGGTTATTAATATGTTACTAAATAGAAACAGGTGGTTTTGCATTTTGCAGCTCCGTTTCCTGCTTATTACACAGAAACTACCACAGATTTTTCCATTTAGAAATCCAGAGCATTAAACATAATATTTACATTATTGCTTTTAAAACCAGCAGGGTGCTGGGAATCTAAGGTAGGATTAATTCAAGAATTATAATATATTAATACTATCCAAATACGCTAAAACATCAGTCAATATTACCTTATTATTATGAGGTTATTACATTTTAAACTCTGTATAACGATGTGAAAATTCAAACTCACAGACATTACCTTCTTATTTCTAGCAGATTATCATGTTGTTACCAAGGTATTACTCTACTATTGCTAACTGGTTTTGCCGCATGGGGATGTCTTTATTTCCACATTATTACCCCCCTTTATTATCCAGTTACATAAATTTCAGTGTTATATTACTCAACTGTAGCTACTGTTGCTACAATGATATTACTTGATATTAACTGTTATTACTTTGTAATTGCGTTGTAATAACTTAGAAATTACCACATTATTATGTACTAGTTTCTGCCTTGTTACTCAACTACTACTGTAATAGAAAGTGCTGCCACAAAAACTATAATAATGCATTAATAAACTTTATTAAAGTACAAACCAAAGGAAAATAGTGATTGGCATCAAGGGAAATCAAAGGTTAGTCAATCAAGCATGTTACTTTATACATGCTGATATCAGGTGAACTCAAATGCAATCTTACCCTTATAGCCTGAATGCTTCCAGCTATTTTCTACCTGCTCTTGTGAGATTACTCTGTCAATAGATTTAATGACTAGCTATTAATTTTCAGTGGCATAGACTCAGGCAGCTATTACCAGAACACTGCTATAAAATTGCAGGGTAATCTTCACTCATTGTGGTCAGTTAATATTATCCCAGGGCCTTACTGGAACACCTGCTGCAGAAGTTAATCACTCGTGGCTACTAGTGATGACTAGTGATCTATTTGTCTGAAAATATCTAATATTTATATCTATATCCACCAGATTACAAACCCTCAGCATAATTACTAAGCACACAGACTGCCTAACAGTATTTAAGCTTTTGCCTCACGCCCACCAGCTTCAGTACACAATACAAATTGCGGTTTCAGAAAGACTACACTGTCAAACTGCCACACAGCATACCATTGGATGGAATTAAAGTCGTGAACCGGCAATATAAGTAAGTAAATAAAATTTTACTTCTATAGCACCTTTTAAGAAAAAAAAACCATCAAGTGTTTCACAACAAAATACCAAAGCATAGATTAGAGTGATGACCTCTCTCTACTGACTTGGGAAAACTTCAATATCCCCCGATAATAGCTGGAGGTGGCCAGGGAGGTGTCTTTGCATAGACTGTAGACCCAGATAAGGATCAGAACATGGACTGATGGATGGATGGAAATCCAAAAAGCCCAAATATATGAAATTCCAGAAAGTCTATTTAGCATCTAAAAGGCAGAAAATTGAGGGCCAACAGATGGTGCCAACTGGGATGTAGAAAATAACCATGGATCAAACAGGAAGATATGAAAAGGGGAGATAGAGGCATACCTATATAAACAGAAAACTACTTTGGATAGCAGAGGTAACAAAGACAGGGAGACACTGGGAACTACCATTACTAGTTAAAATAATACTCCTGACATGAATAAAAACACAAGCTCAGAAACAGAACAAACAGAAACTTATCACTACAATAACCAAAAAGAAAAAAAAAAGAAAACAAAAGACTTATCAATATAACAAGAATTGAAACTCAAATACATTATCCATGAATCCAAAACACAACTAAAAATCTGCAGACTTATACTGAACTCAAAACAGGAGTATAAAACTCAAAAGCTATATAAAACCCCGATCATGACACAAACAAGAGTTGATACTAATGTTTTAATGGCGACCTCAACTAAAATTCAGCTGAGATCCTTTTTGGAATTGTTAATAGATACAAATGATTAGGGATGTGAGGATTTTGAGAAAAACTCCTAGAATCTCTGGCTTCAGGTAATGAACTATACTGAGGTTATAGATCCATTTCAGTTAGAAACACATCATATTTCTGATTATCAGTTTGATTAACACTTACGGCTTTCTTCTACAATGTTTTGTCACTTCTACACGACAGAAAGTGCTTTTTTTCATTGTGGACAAGCAGAACAGGCCATCTAGTCTGCAAAATCTGGAGAGCCTACAGGTGTAAGTCATGATATGAGTAATGTGAAATGTATTTATGGGACTTAAAATGCTCAGATAAACATTTTTGGGGGGCAAGAGCCTGCCTACGAAACAGCAAAAGGAGTGTCGATGTGTCGTGAGATGTAGAAAGGGGCAAGACAGAACAGAACACAGGAAGATGCAGGAGAGTGCATCTGGTTGTGGCATAAACACTAATTATTTCCCAGCTAAAGTGCAAGGAAGGCTTGAGGATGAAAAACTCTAACAGGGCATGATGTATACACGTGGTTGGTACATCTGTTTATACTGTAGATATATTTTTAGCACTGATATGCTACATTGTTGTTGTTTCAGTGCTTTGTAATTTTTTTTGTGTGTTTACTGTAGTTTCCTATGTTGCACTGTGGTGTGACTACTGCAGTACATTTGAAGAATATCCACTTTTATTAGTCAAAATAATTCTAATCATGCAGACTAAAAAACACAAACATTTAATTGCCAAAGGGAACTTGTTGTTTTGTTGTTAAATTGAAGGTTTGGGGTGAGTCATGGCATTTATTAGGTTAACTGAGAGTGTTTTGTAGCAGCTCCTCTATCTTGTTTTAGAAATATATCTTCAATATTTCAAGAAATGTGCCTGAGAATTACTCAGTTTTACTTTTGTAATACTTATACACTACTATACTTATACACTTGTACACTGCTGGCTTGTGTAATGAGAAATTCCCATGTTTTGAGAGGGTACCAACAAAAATTACATCACTTTGCTGTTTGTTTGGGTAAGCTGACAAACACAAATTCATCAGCCGTGATTGGCACTCTTTCAGCCTTCCTGCAATTGTAACTGCATAGGGTTGGGAATTTGGTAAATTTCCGTTTTACAGACAATCGTTTAAAACACTTCAGTCTGGATAAAAAGAAGCACATAAAACAGAATCCTGGATTAGCCGTTGTAGCAATAACTGCAGGATAATCTCCTCTGGGAGAAACCAGACTGCTTGCCTAGGCATAGGCTGCTAGTTTGTTCCACTGCATATTGTTCAAAACATTCCAAATTTAATTTTCTTTAGATATTTGCAAGCATTAGAGACACAGGGGCTTTTTATATAATAAATACATGTAGTAAGATGTGAATGTGTGCATATGAGACAAGAGCTACAAACAAAATTTACAAACAAACTACGATATTTGGAATGCAAATAAAGATAAAATGCAAATGATATGAACATGAAATGCTAGTAAAATGCCATCTACAGCCACTGCTGATAGACAAAACATCAACAGACAAGTGATGTTACAGTCAGAGAATCTAATTTCCTCTGTGACACTGTATTGATGCACTGGCTGTTAAATATGGAGCAATGTATTTTTACATGTATTTTGTAGGGACTAACCAGGAATGCAGAGAAATGAACCAGTGAATCTGTCATGAATGACAAACTTTGTATGTGTAATATATATATATATATATATATATATATATATATATATATATATATATATATATCTCGATAGATAGATAGATGGATATAGATCAACGCTGCTTTAATGACTCTTGCTAAACATGAAGCTGCTGACTTGGCTTTGTGAAGTAGGTTGGAAACCGGGTGAAACAGCGCAAAAGGGTAAATCCATAGTTAACATACTCTGACAAATTCTAGTACGTTTGTTTAAGTTTATTGTTTTACAAGGGGGCTGTGTACGATTGCCAGGTAAAAAGCAAAGAAACAGTCCAACATTTTAACTCTGCGTGAAACCACAGCTTGTAATATTTACATTTTGTCTTGTAAGGATTACACAAACCTGATATATTATGTGGATGGCTAATGTGTTTTGGAAAGAGCAGGCTGGCTTTTTCCCACCTGCTTTTAGTGTTTATGCAAATCTAAATGGTTACTGACCACAGACAAATGAGAGTGGCAACATGAAATGATTGGCAAGAAAAAGCACTTTTGTTGACATGTTAAATTATTTATGTCATTTTGTTCCACACACCACACACTGTGAATATGGAAACCAAATTAAAACATGTTTTGGGAAACCTCAAGATATTAGCAGACAGATTACCCTCGCATTAAACAACAAAAACAATGCAAAAGCTATTAAGAGCAAAATGTTTGATGCCTCAGAGAAGAATATGAAACAATGGAAAGAGAAGCACCAGTGATGTGTTTTGATAAGAAATCAGGGGGAGGGGCAGAAGCTGCACGGTTATTTGGGTCAAACGTGGAAAAAAGGATGGAGTGACACCTTTGACAATAAAAAGCCGAGATGTAGTGAGGGAGGAAATTGGTTGGACACCCCCACCCCCAGAGCTTACCACTCCATAAATAAACAAATGATCAAGGGGAATTTCTGCTATGATGTAACCTGGCAATTCTGGGCAAAACAAATGCTTGGGCAGCAATGCAGCGTGGAGAGTGGGGAAAACAAAGTGGGTGTTTATCATGCCTGGTTAATCCATTAGCTACATGCCGAGAGGGGCTTTTGTTGAGGATAGCCCTTTGCTTCGCGTGCATAAAGCCAGATCGCAGTGCGGGAAAACAACCGCTGACCAGCTTCTTCCACTTTTCATTAAAGTCAAGTAGCGATAAACGTGACACAGACATTATTATATAAATATGACTGTATCTAAATTAAAGTAAAATCGTGCAGTGAGTTATTCATTGTGAGCAGAAACAATGCATTGATACCGACCCGCACATGCACATACAACATCACACAGTGGCAGCAACCTCCAAAATTAATTACCATCACGCTGCTTTGTTTAACTCTTGACTTTTTCCTAAGTATAACCTGCAATCTTGGATCCACATCCTCACAAACAAGCAAGAGCATCAGGAATTCCTATCCCTCCATTGCAAGTGCATAAGCATCAAAAAGCATTACAATTCCCAGGGTGCCAAGCTAGTGGCATCAACACATCAAAAGAGTGAAACCCCCAGACAAAGGCTGTCAAAAGACCTCAAGAGTAAGAGAGCACAGCCCACCAAGAAGCAACAAAAGCTTACCCCGAGTCCTCCATTAACAGCGGCTAACAGCTAGGAGAAAAAAAGACACGTGGGCTTCTCCAGAAGGCAGCCCCTCTCCTCCTCTCCACCCCTCGTATCTGTTTATTATTGCTCAGTGCTGCCTGTCGTCTTCTCTGTCTGACAAAGCCGTGGTGCATCAGTGTGCATAGCAGGAAAACAGGAGTCGAGAACTCAAATCTCTGATATGATCAGCAAACTTTACGTGTGTGCCTGCCTCACTGAGTGAGAGATAATCCTGTGGTGTTGTGCCTGAATGGCTCAGACAGAGTAGCAGAGGACAGAGAAGAGGTAGAGAAAACACAGGGTGGGGGGAGACAGGCTGCAGGGCAGAGCACTGGGGATGCCTTACTTTGGTGTGTGAGGTGTTCAGTGATCATATTTTGATGTAAACGTTAAAGAAAATGCATACAAAGATAGTGTTTAGGTAACCTTTGACTGGTCATGTTAAAATAAGACTATACAGCAAAAGAGAGACATCTATATGATTATATAAAAATAATGAAATGGCTATAAAATTATTACTGAAGTTGATAATTGGACTTTTTTCAGATTTAGCACAGGCTAAAGTCACATTTCTTTAGACCAATATTGGAGGAGCTTTTTAGTGGGACATAAGTCAAGCTTACGAAGCTTACAAAGTCAAGTTCTACTGCAACTGGGGCAGATCACTTGATCTCTCTGCCAGCCCCCATCAACTGAAACCCTTCAGGACATACAACTGACAATTATACAGTATTTAAGCTGCTTTATCCTGCTAACAGTTGCTGTGCACCTGCAAGCCTCTTTGCAACCAAGCTCCACCTCAGTTCTATATGGTTTAATCATATATATCATAACCATATATGATTTAATCACTGTTAATACAAATACTGTTACTCTCAGGTTCTATCAGGTGGTGTTGAGGTCTTAGGTCTCTGAGTGGGCCTTGCTTGTTTAAATTGTTCCAGATACGTATGCATATGGATAAGATTTCAGTGACACCGATGCCATTATCAGTTCTACAAGTCTGATTCTTTATTGATTTCTGATCAGTTTTCTGTGTAAAAGAAAAAAAAGTTCACCTACTGAGGTCTTCAGCATCAACCTAACTGTGTTGTTAAGCGAGTCTGTACGCAGTGTAGAAACAGAAAAAAAGATTCAGGTACGCAAAAGCGCCGCTGCTATGACTGTGATGCTACTGAGTCTCAATGTCTAATTGTAAGAAAAAGCATTGATAAACTTGGAAGCATACAATTGTGATGGATTAAACATTTTGAAACCTGTGTCTAACAAACTAGGTTGCAAGGGGAGGATGGAAATACAGGGCAAGGAGAGGGAAAGCAAAAGTCAAAAATCTGAACCAATCAAAAGCACACAGTGGTCATACACAGAAATGCAAGTGAGGCAAAAGGCAATGTCTATAAATCAGTCTAAAAGCATATATTATTACAGGATATACTAATACTCAATTAACAGAGAAGGAGATCAATATATACAGAGGAATCCTGAAAAGCTCGACTAAACAAACAGGATGATTAGAGGTCTGTACAAGGAAGCTTCTTAATGAGTACTTCACTATAAATTATAACGCAGACCCAACCCGTCCCTGATCAAACTGTGTTCCAGATAAGAGATTAACAGGTATGAAATCACAACCTACAGACTAATCAGTTCTAAGCAAAATAATGTCACATTTTGTAGAGCCCCCCTCCCAGACTCAGAGGGTCTGAAGTCTTTGCCTTTCCCCGATGAGTGTCGGTAATGAATGCAGATTCTTCAATGGCTTTTTACAACTGACTGCCTCTCTGTACTTCTGGATCTTATATCGAGTTTGCACATAGACTAAGCCTACATTATATTTTTCTAATATTGGGATTTAATCTTTTTAAGATCAGCCACTCTTCCACCAGAAGACTTATCCATGCTTGTGATTGGTCAGATGTGGTCAAGGGCAGCACTTTCATGTGAACATAGTTCTAGCTAGATTATTAAAACCTGGATTGACTTATTTAGTTTATGTTACTTTTGTATGACCTGACTGATGATGTTATGGTAAGTGAAGCCAGATAACGGAAAGGTATTCTGGTTATGTTATAGCACAGGCCTCATAGATCAAGGAAGTATCTTTGAAAAATATAGAAAAGTATGAATCTACTGAATGAGGATCAGTGTGCCAATTGATTTAGCAAATCAAGTGTGAAACAGACATTAGCTCTCAATTGCTGATTTGCATGTGCAGCACATGTATAACATAATACACATACACTTTTTTATAGCCGAAATTACATTTTAGTATTTGTGTTTTTTTTCTGTTTCTGTATATGAATAAATGGACTTATATAAAAAAAAAGATTTAATTACAGTTCATATCGCTACTCCTACGCCAGTTCAGCGAGGCATTAATCATAAATTGTCCATGTGATCTGTTGTTGACATTTAAAATGGGTGATCACGGTGTTAACTGTACGCTCCACGACCCACACAAAGGCTTCATAGTTTCACAAAGGCTGAGAAGATGATGCATCATCAAAGTTAGTTTTGATTTCTGAACAAAAGGAGGGAGGGAAGATCAGAAGGAAAAGCTGCAGAACTAGGAAGGACCAAACTCAAGATTTAAAACAAATCCTTCAGAAGTAAAAAAGAAAAAAAGCTTAATTTTATTACAGCACAAATTCCTTCAGTAGACTGCAGCAAAAGGCAATTATTGATTATGTCATGGGAGATTACAATGATACTAAGTGTGTAGGTGACCCTGAGATAGACAGACGTAAGCTGCTGGAAATTTGCATGATGGCCAGAGAGCATTCCTCTGCTACTAACATGGCAGCCATAAAATGTTTAATAATTAACAAGAAATTCAGAACAAAAGTTAAGCATATTACTGACAATTAATTGTTTTTTTTGTTTATCAGCTGCCGGGGCATTACAGCTAGAGACCCAAGGCTAGTGAGTCCCAGCTGCAAAAGAGCTGCCTATTTGGTATTTGCTGTTAATTGGACTGCACTGTGTTATTCTGGCACTGGGGTTGGAAGGGCAGTTTGTTCACTTTATCATTTTTTTTGTTAACTGTTTGTCAAGGACCTGGGTCTGGGGACCCAGGGTTCTCGAATAGTTGATGGACATATGTATATTTGGTGTTGCTGTCCCTCGTTCTCCCTGCTTGCATGTGTGTGTGTGTGTGTGTGTGTGTGTGTGTGTGTGTGGATGGGGGTGTATCTGGGAGCACCAGTTTACAGGAGTCTTCAGGCCTGGTGGGTGTGCCCCGCCAGGTGGCTGGCCACACCTGAGGAAATGATCACACA
>VUQG01011531.1:2913-17714 GCA_015106755.1 Etia nguti
GGACAAATATAAAAAAAAAAAAAAAAAAAAAAAAAAGCCTCTTCATCGTGGAAGGATCTGGAACAAAGCCCACTTCAGGGCCTGTGTTGTGAACACACAGGAAGGAACGAGGCCGTGTTTACACTGAAGAGCCTTACTGTGGGGGGGGGGGTTCTACTAATCCACCTCTGAAGTGTGTTTAGGAAAAAAAAAAAAAGTGTACTCAGCTTTGGGCAACTCCCCTGCCCTGCTGCCAGCTACCTCTGCTGCAACTGAAACCCTCAGAAAAATGAGCAGGTTGCCTCATGCCACAAACACACATACACACAAAAAAAAGTATAACTGAGCATAAAGTGCTCATCGCGTCTCTAAAGTGTGTATCATCCTCGGCAGCACCCAGATCACCCTGAGCCTGTCTAACCTGAAACACCAGCCTCCTCGCGAAGCCACTCGATACCAGCTAGACTCACAGGACGGGCTTTCTTCTCAGTTAGAAGGCTGATGTGTAAACACAAGAGAGCAATTGTCTTACAATTGTGCCATTAGAGGTAAACATGAACACATAACCGTTTTCCATTCCTTCTTTGGCCTGAGAGGTCGTTATTAGGGCTGATGCAGCTTTCCAAGTTCTAGTAAATATTTGCATTTCTTATGCGCTTCTGTTCTTTGTGTCAGAAAGAGTGCAGGTCTTTGTCTTGTGAGAACAAGACAAGTCACCTCTTAATGTAGTTTTATACTGGGCATTGCAGGGGTTCTTTGACACTTCTCATTAACACAGCGTAAATCAACTATGACCAAACACACAGTTCCACTCAACACAATGCGATGACCTCATAAACGGCAGGTTAAAGCACAAGTCAACAAGTTCAGCTTGCAGACTGATGCGATCAAAGGGAAACTTAACATAAATGTGGGGAATGGGATAAAGCCAAATTTACTGATGCTGGAATTTCTCTCAGCAGCCAAGATGTGATGTAAATCATGTGCTCTGGTCCTTGACAATGGAGGGCAGGGTGTACAAAGTCAGCCTCCCCACTGCTCCAAAATAACCATATAAAGCCAGCAAGAAGTGCAGGCTGTCCACACACACACACAAACACACACCACACACTCTTCCAAGAGCCATAAGCTGGGGCTGTTTAGGAGTGAATGAGGTGGGGGAGACTTGATTGGGTGGGTTTGGGGAGGGAGGAGGGGGGTGGTGGACATCAGACATATGTTGAAATATAATCTTCTTAGTTATCCATCAACTTGTGTGAGCCCTCATCCTCATTAAGCTAAAATAACAGCCAGCCAGGCAAAAACGGAGATGCTGCTGTGCAATTGTGCGGTTAAGCCTCAGTGTGTGTGTGTGTGTGTGTGTGTGTGTGTGTTAGGGGTTGTGGTGGGGGTGCATTTGACATGTATTTGAATGACTGCATGCTGTATTATGCGGAGACACAAAACTCAGAGAGACAGAGAGAGTCAGCAGCACACAAAAAGATCGCTGTTATGTAGACACAAACAGAATTTAGCCGATAGATGATGCGGTTTGATTGCGCTAAATGTCGTGAAAGCAAGCGGATGATGGTGAAAGTTTTGCTTCAACTTACGAAGCCGTATCCTCGGGATTTGCCGGTCTGTCGGTCCGTTATCACCACAGCCTCGTCAATGTCCCCAAAGGCCTCAAAGTATTTTCTGAGTGAGGCATCGTTTGTGTGGTACGGCAGCCCGCCAACAAAGATCTTGGTAAAAGTGGTGTCTTTCTGAAGCGCTGTGGGATGCATGACGTCCAGGGCTCCGTTCATGTACTGATGAAGAAGCATTGGATCAGCCGGAGACCGGTACTTGGCACGCGGAAGGCTTAGAGGAGTTAACAGAGTCCCAGCATCAGAGAAACCAAGCCGAGTCTCTCGCTATATTTTACTCGAGTTTCTCCCGCTGTTTTTATAGTTTTCTCAAAGTTGCAGCAACCTGATGATATCCACAACTCACTCCGCGTGAACTCGCGTCCAGGCTGGTTGCTGCTTCGCTGCTGCTTCGCTGCTAAGAGGAACCGTGCTGGGACCATTTATAGTGCTGTTACCCGGGCCCCGCCCCCTTCAGCTGCCAGCCAATCGGCGTACAGCCTAGGTGTTGGCCTTGGCAGCGACCACTCCCATTGGTCCACCCCCATCCTTCCCAGGCGCTGTGCTGCACCTGCTTTCATCTTTTAGAAACACAAAGAAAAAGCCGCACACTAGAGCAGAAAGCGCGGCACGGCCACATGGTTCTGTAACGAGGAAGTAAAAGTTTCAGCTTCTTTCCTAAAACACCTAAGTTAAAAAGCTACAGTCTAGAGTGCTTATTTTACTCTCGTTGGACTTTGAAAGCGTGAGGTAGGAGCCACAGCCGGAGCAGATAGCAGAAGTTAAAGAGCCGCTAATGATTAAACTCTCAGTGCTCCTGAAAAAAAGGGGCCGCTGAAACAGCAGCTAAGCTCACATACACAAACTCTGGAGCCTTACATGGTCATGATAAGCTCCTGATTTCCATGTTTATCATGTAGGGGACATAAAACAAAGTCACTCATCTACAGCACATAGAAAGTGTTTCAGTTATGATCACTATAAACTTTTTTACATCTCAAAAGGCTGGAATAGCAACTAATAATATTACCATATATAGTCTTTGATTCTTTTGGGCTTGCAATGCCATGATTCCGATAACTTTACATGATTGGGCTTTCCTTTAACAGACTGGTTAAGCCATATTTTTTGATAGTATATTGAGAAATTATTGGGGCAAGTATAAAAATGTATTCAAAGTGCTTACCAGATGTTGCATGTACTGCTAATAACAGACACAAAGCTGTATTGAAGACATCACTAAGTTCTGAAAGCAACAGGTCAGACCTCATACAAGAAGTTTAAATTGCTATTTTGCCTTTGAGTTTCAGTTAATCATTTTATTTGACTTGGAGGACTTTCTGTTCAGCTAATCAAAAGAATTTGGTGCAGTGGGTGAACTGTTGAGGAACCAGGAGCCAGAGAAGTGTCACAAGCGTCACCTCATGAAAACTGAGGCGAGCCGGTGAACTGTCGAAGCAGCACATCTTCCCGCCCTCAGTGCCTTGGAGTTCCAATGCTAAGTACCAAGGGTCAGGCTGACAGTGAGGTGATACTCTAATGACCTCAATAAAAAAGGCATTTAATTCACACCTTCTCCCCTATGAACTGCTTCACTTTTCGCGCTTGCCCTTTGTAGCTGCTCTTGCTACCTCGTTCATATCCTCTTGATAAATCCCTCCCTTTTCCAGCTTTGTGCCTCGGTCAAAAAGGACTGGATAAAGAACCCCACTGTTTAACTTTGATGTCATTTGTCCTGCTTAAGCTACCTGGCCTTTTCTATAGGTAACAGCTGGAATTACAACCATACAGGGCAAAATGCTCCACCTGCTGGTTAGTTTAGATTAACACAGGCAGAGAGGAGGAGACGCGGTGAGCCAGATGTTCAGATTATCTTAACTTTATGATTATTCCCAACACCTACAGAGAAATAAACAACTGAAGTATTAGAGACAGCGGTGATGTTTGAAGGTGATGGTTTTAGACACAGGGTACAGTTCCTCAAATTCTTAACAATCGAGACAACAAAATAGCTGGGTTCTCCCTCAGACTGGAATAAACATGTTGAAATCTAAGTGTTTACACATATTTATTCATACAGTTTACGAGTTTCATTAATGAAGCTAAACCATGGGTAACAGCAAATCGCAAGAAAATGAAGAGCTGTAAAAAAACAAAAAGAAAAGCTGGACATATTAAAAAAAAAATTAACCATAACATCCAGATGAATGCCAAATAAAGCCCTCTCCCTCTAAGACCAACTGTCATGCAGCTGTCATCAACGCCAGGATGGGTAGGCCCTTCTGATTGGTCCATGCACAGTACACAGCCCAATGGCATTGGTCCAGGTGTTTGTCGTAAGGAAGGAGTCTTTCTCGAGCGTATACACACACACTAAAGCAGCAGGTCGTCCGAATTTCCCCACAAAAGATGCGACTTGGCACGATGAATCTGGAGACAGGAGGGAGCAGTCAGTGACAGGGAACATTTTTTTGAGGTTTCTTTTTTGTTTATTTCTGAAAATTTGCTCTTTTTTGCACACAAAAGTCAAGAAATACATCACCATACAACAGAGAAATGCATCACTACTCATCAGGCACAAATCAACATTTACAATTAATAGTTAATGTAAACTTTTGATTAACCCATTTATAAAAATACATTTTTCACTACCCATAATTTAATAAATCACTCCATAATTTAATTAAATAATGAAATCTGTCTCTAAATACATTTTTTGTGCTGAGGATTACACTGCAAAGTCTAAAGACTTTCAAACTTAGTGCTCTAAATTAGCCAGCAGGCCTCATCCTGTGCTTTTTTGATTGTACAGGTGCAAAAGCTGCTTCAATACAATATCACAGCAGAAACCACACAAGCCTTCAGCAAAACTTCACTTACAGTCTGTACAAGCTACTTAAAGCAGTACATGACGATGCTGAGATCTGAATCGTGTCAATATCCTTACTTCTTACATCCATGCATGCCCTTGAAAGGCCCCTGTGAGAGTCAGAGGAGAACTGAGGAAACAGGGCAGCCGTGTCCAGTGACCACGGTCTCCAGGTTTACAGACATTAACTGCCCTTCTCTCACCATTTCTTGTTCCGAGGCTTCAGCTCCTCAGCGGCGTTCCTCAGGAAGATGTAGTTCTTTTTCTGGGGGTTATAGTACTCATGGCCCTGAATGATGACGAGTAGAAGTCAGAGTGAAAAGGCAAGCTTTGCTAACTAGAGTACTAATGCAACAACTGATGTAATGATTTTTTAGTGCCTACCTTCGACCAGTCGTAACTGGAAGCATACGCAAAGATGTTGCCATTATGGTTGAAGCAGCAAGCTGTGATGGGCTGGTCGAGCTGCTCTGAGGTCTTCAACTTTGTGCGGGCATCTTTGTCCCAGAAGCTGAAGCGTCCATCTGAGCCCACGGTAGCCAGAGTGCCATGGACAGGATGGAAGGCGATGGCATTCACCTGGTGGGAGAAAAATTATACACAAATAAAAATGAAAGAGATTCATTTAACAGATGCTACATATCCAATTTACAAAAAACAAGAGCAAATCATGCTATTATTAAACAGATAATTAGGCAAATATATAATAATGACTGTATTTAAAAGCTCAAATCATGGAGATATCAGTCATAGCCACATTAAGACTAAAGAAAGCATGAAATAAAACACTAACGATTGCAGATAATGAAATGTAATATTTTAAATTACACTGCAGTTCTTTCATCATCATTTTTAAACCTTGATTATTAAGATCTATTAGAAAAGGGAGGACCGTGCAATGATTTTAGTTGTACTATATGAAGACAGGTTGTACTGTAACTTTTATTTTTGTATTTATCTTACTCCTGCTATTGAACTTAGGTGAATTTATTTAATTGATCATATTTACTAGCATGTTGTAATTACAAAGTTTAACTCTGTGAAATGCAGACAAATTCCAAATTTCAATCTCCTTTACTTGTGCAAAAGTACAGAAGATTAAAGCAAACATAAAAACTGCACCAATCTACACAAATCTTAGTTGGTTTAACCAAGAGTATATCATTACTAAAATGAATCCCATGTTTCTCCTTTAACAAGAAGAATGTTTACAATAAATCAGAGCTATTAAAACATTTAGCACTGAAGCGCTTAACCAAAGTCCACAA
Organism: Etia nguti; assembly: GCA_015106755.1. NCBI lineage: Eukaryota > Metazoa > Chordata > Actinopteri > Cichliformes > Cichlidae > Etia > Etia nguti. Next base: position 8,637 of record VUQG01011531.1, read on the forward strand.
ACTGGGATAGTCTCATCAAATGATATCTCCTTTAAGAACAAACAGACTCAAACTCACAAAAAATATTTCTCTACAATGCCGGCACTGGCCCAGAATTAAGACCAACTTACTGCATAGATGTCCTGTGGAGTGGTTGTGTTGGTTCCATTGGACCTGTGGCACTTGAAGGTGAAGTTATCTTTGGCTCTGAAAGGAATGAACAAATGTTTCATAAAACAAAAATTTTTTTAAAAAAGAAAGAAAGAAAAAAGATGCACACTTGAATCCGAGCAGTGGATTGTATTAGTCACTCACGGGTTTGGAGGATTGATATAGTGGATTGCCACTCGGCCCTCAATGCTTCCCAGTGCAAAACCTGTAGGCTTGTTCTGCTTGTCCTTGAATATGGCCACACAACGGTGCTGCAAGGATGTCACATTGGTTAAAGAGCAGTAATGCCAATATCTTGACATACACGTAGCACCAATTAAAAATGAATCTAGCAGTGCACAAAACTACAAGAGTGAGTGGCATAAGGTATACATATAGTGGGAAAAGACAAAAATCACCTGATGTTTGAGAGGAGAGTCTATTCTGCGAAACTCAGAGGGCTGATTCTCTAGTTGGTACACTATCAGGCCTCTCTCAGCTGTGGCAACCACTGCCATGGGGTACACCTACGCAGTGCACATTAAACATAAAAGATAAAGTCAGTCAATAATCAGTCTCTTCTGTGAGCATCAGAATTTGTCATACTCATAAATCACTCACAACATCTGCACAGTAGCATCTCTCAGGCATCTGCAGCGACATCATAGGATTGGGAGATCGAGTATCCCAGAACTAAAGAGACAAATAGAAAAAGCTCTCATTTTTCTAAGTGTTGCTGTAGAATGCAAGAAAAAAAGTTTATAATTACATTAAATTAGTTGTTTATAATTAAACATTTTCTCAAACAGCATTCAACACCTGTGTCTTTGATTAAAGCTCAAAGTGGCCAGTTTTAATGAAAGGTGGATTCTGATACAGACAGGTGTAACCAGTCGTCTTATAGGCTTCATTCTCAGCAATGTTAAACCACTGAACTGGACAACCACACTGGGTTTGTGGAATCTTATCTTATTTAAATGATGGCTTGTAATGCAGTTAACTATAGAAACTTGTATTTTGATTAGGGGAATTCAATTATTTTATTTGTATTTTACTACTCTGCATGTTTGTGTATTACTGTGATGGATGTCACCTAAATGCTAAAAACTGAAGCTTTTAAACAGAAATTCACAAACCAACGTGTGAAGGCTAGGTGGCTAACTAGCCGTCACACGAATTTCTACTATTCACTTGCCATTAATTACAATGAAATATAAGCCATTGCAAAACAAAAAACATGTCTCATATTTTTCAAACCATTGTTCATTTTTTTGCACTCAAACTAATGAATCTATTAGTCATAGTAAAACCTCTTGGTCATGTTTTAATGCCTTGTCCCTACAGATATTCCATGAAAGCAAAAACTGAATGCACAAGTTGCCAAGCCTTAAAAGATGCTGCTTTTACCTTCAGTGTTTTATCCCAACTGCCAGTCATGATACAGCTGTAGTTTGGGGCCTTTATCCAGTGGATTGCTTTAATTGGGCCATCGTGCTATGGAAAGAAATAATGAGAAGTGTAACATGATTCTGCTTCATTCATGTCCACACAGTTGTTGTGGGTTTCTGTTCCAACCTGTGCGATCTGGATGGCTTGATTGCTGTTGAGATCCCACATCTTGGCTGTCTTGTCACAGGAAGCTGTGAAGACTTTGCTTCCATCCTGGATAGAAAAAAAGAAAAGCAGATCATAAATTACTCTGCAACCAGACAGCATCTACTGCAAAGATGACATTTTAAAGATGAGACCTACATCACTCCAGCAGGCATCCAGCACTGGACCTGTGTGCATCTGTTGGGCTTTGGGAACGGTCTGTCCATTGTCCTGCACCTCCCAACATCGGACCTAAGAGTCAGACGATAAACCACTGTTAAGATTTTCAAAAAGTAAAATATGCACAATGTATATAGAAGTCTCAAAGAGGAAAAAGAAAGAGCAGAAGAGAGCAGAAGGATATACTATGAAGCAGGATTAATGGGTAAGTGTGCTACATCGAGCTTAAAGCCAGACTTTGTGTCATTAAAAGTGGCTCTCTTTTTACATAGCTAAATCACCGTGATAAGTTATGATGAGCACAAAACCTGGTTGGGAACAGGTTATGTTGAGCATTCTTGTTTAACATCTGCTTAAAGTACTTTGTTCTCACCAATTCTTTTATTTACAGCAATTTTTAATTGTTATATAGAGTCTCTCCTGTTTGAATACCTTTTATACGTGCAAGCTGTTAAGCAATGAAGCCCTGCTGTAAAGTCACAGCAGTGCAAACTGTGCGTCACTTTGCTGCTGAAATGTGAAAGACAAAGTGACAATTCTAATCTGCTGCTTTACTCTTACACTGCTGGAACTGCAGCTACAAGGACACAGAACACACTCAAAAGATACCGCTTCAATCAATAAAAAACAAAATAAATAAAAAATTAAGGTGATTTCCACGTCTCTCTTATTAGGTTACAGGACAGAAACCTTTCGCGTCTAAATCTACCCAGTTTAAATTTTCAGAGCTCTGATGCTTGGCCGTCCACATTAGAAATAACTGCAGAACTGAGTTTTAAAATAAGCACAACGCTGGGCTTAACAGAGACAGTTGGTAACTACCATCATTATACCCATTATTTAGGCTTTTTCAGGCCAGTATAAACAAATATTAAAGTGTGTATATTAGGCATAGTGCCTTTATTGAACAATGTAGAATTTCACATCCTGCTCATACATTATGTGTCACTCTTTTTCAAATATGCTGATTGCACATTATATAAGCACTAGACAACATGATTTAGCGACTAGTACTAATAAAACTATAGTAATAGTCTTTCATTTACTCACTCCACCATAGGCAATAAATGCAAGTGAATAAATTACTCACATCATTAGCCCAGGATCCTCCAATGAGGAAGTTTCCAGGCATGGTGGGTGGGCTGAAAGCCAGGCAGCTGATGCTGTCATCTGGAGGTGAAGTCACTTCGACATCCTATAAGGCAAGACAAAAAACAACAAAGAAGCATGCGGAGGACAAGTGAGAAAATGAGGACAGTTTTAAATGAGTCTTTTTAACAGTTTACAAAGTTCATGTCATACAACATATTGACAAAACTATTGGGCCACCTATACATTTCAGCTACAGCAGCTTTTATGAGATCCCATTCATTAACATGGAGTTGGTTCCCCCTAGGCAGCTGTAACATATTCTATTTTTCTGTGAAGACTTTCAATAAAATGTTGGAGTGCAACTGCAGGACCCTTCTGCCCATTCATCCAGAAGAGCATTTGTGAGTTTAAACATTGATGTTGGGTGAGAGGGCCTGGGTTGCGGTCTCTATTCTTCTTAATCCAAAAGATGTTAGCTCGTCAGCTATGGAAACCATACCGTGAAGCTCTTGATACACATTTTGTGTTGATGTTAATGTCAGAGGACATCTGCAGTTAGTGGGTCAGCAAATCATTGGCTACTTTTACCCACTATGGGTGTTGGGTTGCCATAGTTTCTAACTGCTTCCACTTTGCAACAATATCACTTACAGTTGAGCGTGTAATATCTAGAAGGCAATTAATTTAACTTCTTGCAAGTCAGTACTTGAATTCAGTGAGTACTTTAGAACAACTCAGTCTTTCACAAATGTTTGTAATGGCTAGCTGTTAGATTTTATACTTATGGAAATGGCACTAAACACCTCAATTCAAAGCTTAAAAGGTGTGGTCCAGTACTTTTGCACATATAGTGTATGTTGTGCTCTTGTAGGCTGCTTTACCTTCATGGGATTGTGGCTGTCTGTTGTCGTGCTTCCAAACACCCCGGTCCCTCCAGTCCCAAACCCCGAGCTTGTTCCAAACAAACTCATAGTGCACTAACGTCAGCCACCCCTGAGAGAACAGAGAAAGACAGTGCTTTTATATGAAACAGCACGCTAACTGCCAAAAGTTGTCAGTGCATCAAACAATACCATGAACCACTGAGCAGGTGATGAAAACAAGTGAATATTGCATGTGTGAAACACCGGATAGCACGCATTACGACATCCAGTACAATAAATTAGTTTTGCTTCCAAGCTAAGATATATAACTGCACTCAAGTTATCGTTATTATTATTGAGGATATAACTAAGTCACACATCTGGATAACAGAAACTTAGCATGACAGCTAAAGGAAATGCTAGCTACATCACTTGCCGCTGCTAACTAAATCACACGACCAGGCTCGTTAATAAAAGGACAAATGGTCATTTAACTTCGAGTGATATTTAAAATAGATCTGAACCTATGAGCCACTATTATGACACCTTTCTGTGTGTGAAAATAAATACGTTTGAAAAAACTGAGCTCGCTAACGCTAGCTAAGCAACTGTTGACAAACCACTGTGGCTCCCGGGTTGAAAAAATAACACATTTTCATGTTTGGTGACAATTTTAAACAACCATAATTAAACATTTCCCTGTCACTGAAACCTTCTCATACCTACAGGGATATACATACCACTAATTTCCTTCTACTCTGGATGTAATGTCGTAACGCTGAAAACGCTAGAAGTGTGGCGCTTGTTCCTTTGAGTGCGCAGTCGCTGGCTGATGACGCTTCGGCTCCAGAGCTCTTGTAGAAAATGCAAACCGAAAGGTAAACGCTGTGTGGCAGCAAAGCAACAGGCTGCATGCAAGCATACTGTATGTCTTTGGGCAGTCCATGCGAGTTAAGGTGCCCTTTCAATTTCTTATGTTTTTTTATATGACATGATTTATATGAATGATGATGATACTGTACAGATATACTAAAAAGTAAGAAAGTGGAGGATGGTTATTAAGCTAAGGAAAATCATAAGTAAAGTACTATGTTTATAGCCTGCAGCCTAGGAAGTAAGATGTTTTAAACGTAAAGTGAAAGGTAATTCCACTCAAATAAATGTAACGAATATTTAGTTTTGAAATACGAGGAACAGAAAAAGTTGTATCAGTACTTTTGGGAGTAAAGGTTTAGTTTAGTAAATGTGCCCACTTTCGAGCAACTGAAATAAAATGTAACCTATAAAAAAGGTGAAAAAACTAGAAGAAAATTATGTGGCAATAAAATTAGCTTCAGTCTCCCTTTCACTGTGGGCTTTCTGCAGCTTTGAAAAAAGGTAACTTGTACAATAAGCGCGAATTAAAAATCAATAACTAGGTTTGGTATATTAAATAAGGAACAATTGTGTCAAATTATAAACCATATAGTTATAAGACACTAAATATTCAGTGGAGCTGGATGTATAGCTCCAATGGGAAAAGTGACTTAAATTAAGAAACATGTTTGTTAATTCAACAATTTCAAAGTGAACCTAAAATGTTTGTAGTGGATTTGGAGGCCTCTTGAGTTTATGTGAGTTTACAGGGATCATGAGTCATGTATAGTGCTCTCTGCATGGGAAAAGCCATCTCAAGCACACATCTGCTGTCTGCTATGCAGCGCCATATTCATTGTTAGTTAGGTGTTTTGTTTTGTTTTGTTTGAATTCATTAATTTAAAGAATGATCCAGTGACTCTCTCGCTCTCTTTTCTTTAACACAAATAGTGATGAAAGGCTAAAATTTGTTGTACTTTGCCTAATAGATCACCCTGACCTGTCCGTGGATTTAATGTTGAGACTCGCTGTCCTGAAACCCGAGTAAATAATCTGTAGGTTTGAATTGTTTTTCTAATTCAGAAATAAGAAGAAATAAATAAAAAGGTGAAAATTACACGCAAAATAATAAATTCAAGCAATTAAATAATGTAATGGTTTTATTGAGTCAGCTCTATTTATGCCTTAATGTAATGGTATTGATTACAAACTGGGGGATTTTGCCAACTTTCCTCTTGGCTTTTGTTGCTTTCATTGAATTTTATTTTACATTTTTTCAAATTCTTCATGCTCGTCTAACGTCACAGTTTTTGCTCCTTGCGTTAAATATGCAGTTCGAGATCTCTCTCTGTTTGTGATTAGTCATCTGACGCCAAACCGCTCTTTATGTAAACGCGGTGGATGCGGAACACCTGGGCTGACTAGCTGATAACTACCGCCCTTATCGTGTTTACGGTTGTTAGGTTTAGTTAAGTCATATAAGTACAACGGAGCCGGTGACTGCTGCACTTCCTTCGTAGTACGGATCGCTAATGTGCAAAAGTGCAAACGTGTAAAATAGTTTAGTTTGCATATCAGTGAGCATGACATGGCATTGAAGTACTAAAAAATATGACCACAGAAAGAGGTCACAAAGACTGGTTATCAGGTACAAGAAGAGATTACCACCAATGCAATGCTCTGATTGGACCCTGCATTCATAAACACAGGACGCTCTGCAGGTACCCCACACCCATCCGTGTGATTAGCACAGAGCACTTCACTGTAGAATACTGCAGCCCCTTACCCCCGTTTTCTTATTCTGAACTGCTCCTGCCCCTCCCCTGACACACCGACCTCAGTAAGATCCATCCCCAAGTTGCCATTAAGAGGAGCGCACAGCTGTGGCACACCGAAGACCCACGCGCAACGGCAGTTCATCAATGAATGATATTCGATGTAGATAGGTGGCAGTGTGTTTGGCGTTACCCGCACGCAGGAGGTACCTTTATGAAGAAACAGCATCTCTAGTTTTATCTTTAGACTAATTCGAAGTGCGCGTAAAAACTGAGCTAAAATAATGTTGACAAGCGCCTTGGCAAAGATAACGTTTTTCCTGTCGTGGGGTTACTTAGTACTGGCTACGCGGGTTGCCTTCTCCAACTTCTCCGTGGACAATGAAGTGCGCTCCAGCTTTATTCAGCGGCGGCTGAGGGGCCAGGAGCGCAGAGAGATGCAGCGGGAGATCCTCTCCATCCTGGGGCTGCCGCAGCGTCCGCGTCCGCACGTGCCCACCAAACGCAATGCTGCCCCAATGTTCATGCTGGACCTCTATAACACTATTAGTATAGACCCAGAACAGCACAGGTATTCAAACTACGAGACAGTTTTACCAACGCAGACCTCCCCACTGGTGACCCTACAGGACAGCCGATTCCTAGAAGAAGCAGACACGGTGATGAGCTTTGTCAACCTCAGTGAGTAGAGCATGTGTGACTTTTGAAGTCAGGAAGTGTGTTTACTTGGTTGTTAGCATTGTATCATTTGATTTAACCTGTTTTCCCTAACGCCTCCATGCTAAGATATATATTTAAGTATCCTAAGATTATATCACTTTTATGCACCAAGTTTACATCATTCATCCACATCTGAAACTCCATCATATCCAAATGACGAAGTTACCTAGTCATTTGGATATGACTAGATAACTTTGTTTATGTGCAAGGTTGATTTAGTCATCTCAGAATTCAGTTTTAGAATGAGCACTTTCTCTTTTTTTAGTTCCCTTCCAGCAGCTGCAATACAACAGACAGCATTAAATGTGTCTGTCTGTCTGTCTCTTTTTTTCTTTTATAATCTGTTGTTTCTGACTCTTATTTTTGGTGACTTTCTTTACTTGAAATCAAGCATATGCATTCCAAGCTGTAAATGTTATGACAACATGTATGTATCTGGTTTCCCCAGAACCCCTTCAAAGCTCTCAGGGAGAGGCTTTAGCATTGCTTAGTTTCGCATGACTAGAAATTGAACAGGCATTTCTCAAGTTCAAGGGAGTGAGAGATGAGTCGATGAAGATCGAGATATAAACAGCATCTAAGCATGGTTATTGCTTTAGTAATCTTCCAGGTGCCTGTGCGTGCGTTCTTCCGTGCTTGCTTGAAGGGCAGTGGGAGCTTGGGTTTATTCAGACATTATTGAATTTATAAAAGGCAAATCCTGCTTTGTTTTCCATGGAGATCGTGTGGCAGCTCCAATATTACTATGGGAAATCAGCAGACCACATGCTGTTTGAGTGTGTGGTTACATCCCAAACCAACTCCGATCTCTGGGCTTGCACAGTGTTATTTAGGTCAATGTGCAGAGAGTGGGGTTTGGTCACCTGAAATATGTCTCCAAGAAATAATTAACCTCCCTTTCTGATTGGTTGTCAGTGGCATTGAACTGAAGCTTTATATAACAGGGCCTATTAGAGTTTTTTCTTTTGCAACGAGCACATAAAGATGTAGTTAATACAAAACATTTGGAGACCACAAGAAAATCTCAAACATAACATTTTATGTCCCCAGTCCTGAACTTTTAACTGACAGTCTTTAGCTAATGAGATCTGGAAACACTGTTTCTGAAAACCAACAGCAGATTTGTGTGGTTTCACATTTGAGAACTTTGATTTTAAAGAGCAGTGAGAGAGGGGGGGGGGGAAAGAAACAATGAGTGTGTATTATTTCGCTGTCAGGCTCACCGCAGCCTCTTGTGCAGGCTCCCACATCGTGCTAAAGCGACTCTATCTTGGTGGTCTCTCGATGATTGCTTCAAGAGTGAACTGGATTACGGTATTTCCCTTCCAGAGACCACAGCTTCCAATATGACGGAGAGCTGCTGCAACTCATTTTATCCTTTTACATAAATCCGGCCCATCTAATCAGTGTCTGTAAGTGACGTGAGTCGTGTTAGAGAGATGGGTAAAGATTTACAATGCAATTCACAGGTGCAGCATATAAACATGCTTGCTGTCACTATAAAAGGCAGCTATAGTGCTCTGCACATTTTCCCTGTTTTTAACTGTTCGTCCTTTCTCTGCTCCTCATCTCGGCTCCTTGTTTACCACTTCTGCAGTCTTTGCCTGACATGTGTACACACTCATCCAATATGTTTTCTCTTTTGTTCTTTCTTTTTTGCATTGACCACAACACACCTGCAGAGCGCGAGAACAGGTTATATTGCACAGAAATGTCACCCTGTTTAGATAAGATGCAAGAAACTCTTGTAGCGGGAGGAACGACTGAAGAACAGATGGATTGTTATGTTTTTTGAGAACAAGCAGGAAGACATGTGCTTGTCCTGCTAAGCCGATTGAACGCATAAGGAGATCACGCTAAGAATGTGTTCT
>VUQG01011531.1:19468-30771 GCA_015106755.1 Etia nguti
CACACTGGTGTCAGTTGCCATCTAGTGGCCATTAATACAGCTGAGAATGTCATCTGTTAATGGACCTGCTTGTGTCTATGTTCACAGTGTGTGTGTGTGTGTGTGTGTGTGTGTGTGTGTGTGTGTGTGTGTGCGTGCCTCTGGGAGAAAACAATAAACCATATATTATTGCGATGTTGTAACCAGATGGCCTATAGGGGGGATAATCCTTTTTAAAGCACATCAAAGCCACCACCTGCTCTTCAGGTTTGTCTGTCTGTTGTCGTCTTGTAGTTGATCAGGATCAGGATCTTCTCTTCCAGCGCCATGCTAGAGAGTTTCGCTTTGACCTTTCACGTATTCCAGAGGGAGAGGCCATCACAGCAGCAGAGTTCAGGATTTACAAGGATCTCATCCAGGAACACAGTGAGAACAAAACATTCAGAGTGAGTCTCTACCAGGTGCTGCAGGATCCTCCAAACAGGTGAAGAGAGTTTCTTATTTGCTCCTTTCTCTGTATTTAATTGATATTATCATATTTGTCAACCCTGTCTTTGTAGCAGATGTCAGAAAAAAATCTGTCCCTTATTCTTCTTCTTTTGTTATGGCTCTGTACTGATGGCAGTGTTTGTCTATTAGCTACATATGCATCTCCATGATATCTTGTACATACCAGCCACTAGGGATGAACATTAATGATTTTAATGGTACCCTAATATTTCTGCTAATATCATTTTGTGTGTGCGTGTGTGCGCGTGTGTGCGCTGACTTTAGTATTTATTTCCAACCGTCCCTCTGTGTGAATGCACTAACCTAAATGTGTGGCATTTAGACACATTGTTCAAAAATGAGATTAACAAAATTAATCCTTTTTATTAATGTAACCCCCCCCCCTTTCTTTTTTCAATATAGGATTTGTTAGATCATTCAGCTCCACCTCTTGTTGAATTTCAACAGGCTAAACACTTGTTTTTCTTAGAAAATGGGTTGTTGGGCTACGCTTCCCCACAGCTTATTTGTGCTGATGTTTGTGTCTGTACTGCCACTGTTGACACAGAAATTAGTGTCAATTACAAAAATACAGTGGCTCTTTCAGAGTGCTTTACTCTCACGCTGTCTGAGAAAATCAGCTCCCAGGAGATCTGTGTTTATATCACACAGCTCAAGCTACAAAATAACACTGAACCCTCAACACGTCAGTTTTTCTATTATCTCTCCATCATACCTCCGGGTTTTCTCTGCCAGTGTCTGATATGTTTTTAACTTTCTTTTTATTTTCCTTGTTGAAAGCCACAGTTGAATTTACACACCAACGTCCCTGTAACCTCAGGGAAAATTCTGCTTTGTTTTGCGTTGGGACTCTCTAGAAACCCAGCACAAAAACTTCTTGTAGGATTCCTACTGACCCTCATACATGATGGCAGCTGGCACTGTTACATTATTAACACAGATGTCTTGAAACTAATCAGCAATCTAGACCTGAAATAATAATTTGATCAATAAATTAGCAGTTTGATCATTTTTATTTCAATAACTGAGTCATTTGAATATTTTATTTCCAACCAAAAATGACATAAAATTCCCCAGAACCAGCTTTTTTACATGTGGATAGAAAGCTCGGTGTACACTAAAACTCACTACAACATTAAGATTTCCTCTGGTACATTGATGTAACTGCATACTTTACCCTGTGTATTGTATTCATTTTTATTAATTTGTGGTAATTGTGGCAAATTATACAGTTGGCCATTTTTTTTTTCTTTTTAACATTTACATATACATCAGGCTTTCTCACCCTCTGAGGCCTCATTGGATCTTTTTAAGGTCATTATGTTTTTGGCTTTGAGAACTCAAAACTTTACAGTAAAAACCATTAAATCACATTTATTATTTAGGTTGCTAGTGAGAATACTGGTATTGTGTCAAAACATTCATTTACAAAGAGAGAAATTATAGATACACCAGTATAATTTTATATTATATTGTGTATGTCATAAGATGTCTTATCAAATAGCTTTTCAGCATCTTGTAACTGTTGCCTGTACAGGATTAGGTTAGACATAGATTAAGCATCGTCACAGACTAAAAGAAACTAAAAGATCTTTTACTGATTCTTTTACATTTACATTACATTTTTATACCTTCAATGCCAAATTAATCTTTTGAATCTAAAAGTATTTGCATTAATGTTCTTCATATTTGTTGCTTGTGAGAAGGTGCTAAAATTTTGGTTTTAAAATTTCAAAAACAATTCAGACTTTTGGAGCAGGGGAAATCCACAAATTTTAAGACCCTTATGATGGAAACTTTTAGAAATTCTGGCGACACAATTTAAGATTTAATAAAGGAAAAAAAAACAAAAAACCTCCATGTTTGTTTTTCAGTCTGAACTGAAACCTTTGGGAGTGATCACAGGCACAAAGAACACCTACTTTTTGTTTCTTGACTGAATTTGACTCGTCCTATTGCATCAGCTGAATTAAAGCTGGTCAGCAATGATTTAAAATCATGGGTTTGGATAAAAAGGGGTCATGTGCCAGCCAGTAGTTGTAGATTAAAGTGTTTTATGACAGTGGGGCTGCCGGCAGCACCATTGTCATTCAGACATACAAAAGCCACTCCACACAGACGAGCAGGCAGCAGGACAAAAGAGAGACGTCTGAAACTCAGACTATAAACAAAGCAATTCTCTGTTGAGATCTGCCCCTAAGCGGACACACATCAGCGTTAAAGTGCTGCTTTGAAAACATTCAAAGTGGGAGGACTGCATGATTTAGAGGGGTGGTCAGGGAATTTAACTGAGGTGATACTTAGACTTTTACATTTTAAATTAGAATGGTTTCATTCGCTTCCACTTTGCATTTATTTCCTGAAAATGTCAGCATCATGTAAAACAGTGTGTTGTTAAGGGAGTGATAAACCCCCCCCCCACACACACTGCTGAAATATTTTCCTGCTTGTTGAATTTTTCCCTTCAGCTTGGACTTCAGCAAATGAAATGTGTCCACTTAGACTGAATAAGTCTCTAACCATTGACTGGTACAGTTTCTCTGATCCTTCTCCATCGTGGGTTTACCCTTAAACACATTGCTGAAGCTTAGCACTTTAACCTCACTGTAACTGGTGAACTTCAGCTCCACTGTATTGGTATAGCGAGCTTAAAAAAAAAAACCCATAACAAGCAGTCCAATACTTCTGCACTCAGTAGTACAGGATCTCACATATGCTTTTGACATTTGTGGTGTATTAAATACTGAAAGCCAAACATTTTCCCAAGCATACCACATTTCTTTAGATGTGTTTGTATTTTCAAGAACGTCCATGGTTTCCATAAATTTCACCGTGGAATGAAATCCATTTGCAGTGAAAAACAAGACCGAGGTAACCCATCACGATGGGGTTTTATCAACGCTGCATTTTAATTTGTGTTCTGTGGAAAAGCCGATCGACTGAGTCTGCAGTGGAATGATTTTATTTTGCACTTGGAGCTTTTCTGCACGGAAATCCCTCGAGTGTTTTTACATTTCATTCTGTCCTCAGTGACTTGGAGCTGTTCCTGCTGGACCAGCGAGAAGTTCTGGCTTCAGAAGAGGGATGGTTGGTCTTTGACCTGACCACCACAAGTAACCTGTGGCTGGCCAACCCTGAGCATAATCTTGGCCTGCACTTGGTCCTTGAGGACAGTCATGGTCAGTGATTATTCAAAATTGATTCTACAACACTGTAAAATGGAGTGTGATCCATGGTAGTAATATTAAAAAAAAATCAATAAATAATTGATCCTTTCATCTAATTATGGTTTGTTTGCCTCTTTGGTTTGTTCTCTGTCTCCATCTGCAGGTCAGAAGAGAAACCCCCGGTTAGCTGGACTGGTAGTGGGCGGTGGGCCTCAGGACAAGCAGCCATTCCTGGTTGTCTTCTTCAAAACCAATGAGGTGCGACTCCGCAGCGTTCGTTCAGCCAATGGCCAAAAGGGGCGCCAGTCAAGCCGCTCTAAACCCCAGAGGACTGTTCAAGATGCACTGAGGGCAGTGGAAGCTGCAACAGGTTACTGAACCCCTAAACCCTCTTTTCCCAGATGAAGACGACCTCCCTTGTACCCTTAATGATGAGTTTTGACACCTCAATGTCAATAAAGATGTGATTTGACATTTTTCCAGGGGTAGCAATAATAAGCTGTATAGGCAGAGCTCACCCTGACTAACATCTGATACACACCCAGTCATTTTGTTCTGGAAACAGGCCTGAAATATAACAGAAACCACTCGGTTCAAAAAAAGGAAAACAAGGCTTACTCCTCGTAGGCGTCTAAAGAGTTAAAATTTCACTCATGAAGGGAGTCATTTCAGGAACTTTAAGAACCTGTTTTGTCAACTGATATTTTCTTTTTGCTTTCAGCCAATATCGGCATCTCTAAAGAAGGATGTAAAAAGCATGAGCTATATGTCAGCTTCAAGGATTTGGGATGGCAGGTATAAAATTTCTCAACATTTTCTTCTTTTTTTTTTTTTTTTTTTTAAAGCATTTCTTCAAAAGTGACAATTAACAAACACTTTTCTTTTTTTTAAAACTCTGACCAGGACTGGATTATAGCACCAGAGGGCTACGCAGCATATTACTGTGAGGGAGAATGTGCTTTTCCTCTGAACTCGTACATGAATGCCACCAATCACGCTATTGTGCAAACTCTGGTAAGCCTCAAACGATCCCTGATTAAAGGCATTTCCTCTGTAACCTCCGCTCTCCCTGAGGATATATTTTGTATTTCTTCTGTGCCACAGGTGCACTTTATCAACCCAGAGACGGTACCCAAAGCCTGCTGTGCCCCCACACAGCTCCACGGCATCTCTGTGCTCTATTTTGATGAAAGCTCCAATGTCATCCTCAAGAAGTACCGCAACATGGTGGTCAGAGCCTGTGGCTGTCACTGACTACTCATATTCCCCTCTGTGACGCGTACAAATCCAGAGTGATGCTGAAGAAAGGCAGAATCGGAGCGATGATTAACTGACTGGTCACCGGAGAGCTTTTGCCGCAGAGCAAGCTTTATTCTGGGGGTCTGTTTTTTTTATGACCAGCAGCTGAGCCAGCTTTAACCACTACCACAGCCCAAATAGAGCTACTGGTCACAGGAAGGGATTTTATGGATTTTTTTTTTTCTTCTTTGTAACGGATTTTATTTTTTTTATATACTTTTGTGTGAAACTAGAGAGACTGCACCGAAAGGACTTTGAGCAGTAGTTTCAGAAGGAAACTACTGCAGAAGGAACCTGTAAAAAGTACTGGTAGTGGTGTGCGCTATCATACATGGAACAAATATCTCTATTTGAATTCTTTTTGAAATAAGAATAAAGAGTTTTGTCTTTGTGGTAATTTAATTAAAACTGACTTCACAGCTCATAAAACTGTAAATCTTCCCCTTGAAGCCTCTCACCATCGTTTTTGGATGAACCTGTGTTTAGATAAGAGAAATGAAGTCTGGAGTTCAGCAGGGCAGTGCGTTAATGCCAGTGGGATAGAGTAAACCTTGCAGTTGTTCAGAGATTTGCCAAAATATTAAACCCACTCACAGGTGAAGTAAATAACATTTGACCATGTTTTCATAATGAAATGTTCTGCTGGGAATCATGTGAATGTACCACCCACCTGAACATTGTTGCAAGCCTCACCCAGCAGGACAAATCACTCAGGAAAAAGCTTAAGCATCACAGCAGATTCCCTAGATCCCAGTCTGGTTGAGCATCTGTGGGCTGACCTGGAACAAGGCCGGTCAATGAAGGCTCCGACTGCCAACCTGTTCGACCCACACGACCCACTACCAAATCCAACATCACTCCTCCATCTGCTCCATCCACACTTTGTCTGGTGTCAGAGCAGAGCTGCAGCTGAATTTTATTTTGTCGCATTAAGGAAGTTAATTATTTGAAATTCTAACCAAGATTTTCTATTTTTTTTTTTTGTTTTTACCTGAAAAAGTTGTCTCAACAGATGTATTATTAGCATGTTTGGCTTGTAAATGCCTCCTTTGTAAGTACTAAATGGGCTGCACAGTTAATACATGGAATATTTATTTCTTCAGCTTTGCTTCACCTGTGTATACAGCACCTTGTGTCCAATAACTCTGGCATTATTATTAACTCTACATTTAAAGATCACCCTATTCACTTATAATGAACTGCTAGGTGAACTGTGTATACGTACACTTTCCAGTCTTTTTCATGTCCACTCTTAACAGTGGGACACATTCAAAAAGGAGCATCAGTACAAAAAAGAAAGCACAGCATATACACAATACAATATATCCAGGCATAAAAAAAGCATTTATACCGACATCACTGAGAAGCTTGGTGCCTCTAACGTAGCATATTACACTCACACATCACAGCCCACGCTTTTAAAAGCACAGGTTAGACCTGTTATCGAAGAAATAGAGGTAGAAGCGTAAAATGAAATCCTTCTCATATAGCGAAAAAAATCACGTTTGTTGTAAATCTGAAATTGTCAAATTGGGTAAAATATCCAGTTTCCAATTCGGAGCGACGTTTCCTTTTGTGATCACAAAAAACTCTTACATAATATCAGGCAGGAGAGAGAGAGAGAGAGAAACTATCATGAGCAGCGAAAGACCTGAGGGAGTATTTTTATGTGCTTTTCAGGGAACGTGGGCTGATTTAGTCAGAACTGCTAGAAATAATAATAATATGAGCACTTACTTCAGAGCCAAAAACTCAAACACGCTATCCTTTGAACTAACAGGGTTTCCCTCAAACGCACTGTCACTGAAGCGGTTTTATGTGGCAACACAAATTTTACACTTTGGTTCTACATTAAAAAAAAAAAAAAGGTCTTACATAGCCTGAGTTCTTGCGTATAAGATCTGAACTATGTGCTGCTGCAGACTTTGTGTAGGCTTACAGCAGATGCAATGTCGAGCTCTGACACGATTCATGTTGTCAGCGTGTGATCCCTGACTAACCTTGACAAAAACAGCATGTGTTATCACACCTCCGGGGAATCCTGAGAGTTAATCTTTCCTCTTTAAGCGGTTCCTCCTTAGATACAATCATCATACCAACAGTCAAGCACAGAAATAGGATTCAGGAGGTAGAATGACAGTAAATACAGGCTGATTAGAAAAGAGCTGAAAAGCAACCAGCTAGCTCCCTGCTAATGAAACAGCCACTGTTCACTACATGCAATTAGTTCCTGGACCTCTCAGCTCAGGGGCTGAGAAGTGCCTCCTGCGGACCACCTCTGCGCCCCTCTTCTGCTCCAGTGCTTGTTCCCCTGGCCTTGTGGGAAGCAGTGTGCTCGGGCCAGATTGTGGATGTGGTGCTTTTAGGGACTCACACCCTTCCTCTTCTAACTTCCCGGGTGAGGTTTTTGGCTCCGATGTGGCTGGCAGTGAAGCCTGGGGAGCTAATACAGGTGTGAGAGCCAGGCAGACATCCCCTACGCTGAGCTGGTGGCACTGCAGGCCGCAGAGGCGGGCGGTCCTCTGAGGGCTGCAGGAAGACCAGCCGCGCCCACGCACGAAGAACGGGTACTCCACATACACATCCACCAGCTCCTGCAGGAGGCAGACAGATGCATACAGAGGAAGCTGTGATACAAGCACGGCTTAGACGTTTGCTCACTAGAGGGTGGTGTTGTTCCATTATGGTGGATCTATCCATGCTTCATGTAACAGCAAGTTAACAGTACCTATGGATTTCAGGTTTATGCACATTTTCAATGCATAAAAAAAATTCACTTGTTACAACATCTGGTTTAAAAGCAAGAGTATGCTGATTCACATTTTTTGCAGGTGAGTACACACCTGTTAATTTACCCAACTATAGATTTTTCTTTACCTTGTGCTAAACATTGCAGAGCCCCCAGAAAAAAAATGGCTTTCAAGGGGGAGGCAGATCTTACTGAATATCTTCTTTTCTTAACTGCCAACAAACTCAGATCATTTCCCTGTTTGCAGCACTCTCCTTTGGCCTTAAATTACTACTGAAGGCGGCCACAAAAATAGTAACAGACATACAGCTACATCTCATAAAAAAAGCTGCTTTATTTCCCAAAACAGCTAGCCACTGCAGTGTTTTGCAGAAGACACAGATACAGGAAGTGCAAATGCTCCTGACTATTTTCAGCTTCAGATTAATACAAGCTTTCTATGCTAGTATTTTTCACAGTCTGTAGCATTTTATTGCAAATCCCACAGCGCACTCACGGTGTTGCTAACAGTTTTCTTGGCGATAATGGAGCGCTATGGCACTGAAGGATAATCTTAGGATGCACATGCAATACACCTTCAATTCGAGCTATTCATGCATTTAAATATGTCATTTAGAAATTTCACTAAGTTGTTATTTTTTATGTGCGGGAGTGTGTTTAAGAAGACAGTGATTTATGTAACTTGGTAACACAGGAATGTACTCGAATGTATGTCCGGTGTAAGGATACCAGCTGTTCCGGATTGTAAATACCATTAGGTCTGAGAATAGTGGCTAAAAAGCATCATAAATACCATAAAAAATAAAATAATGGTTTTGAGCTTTTGAGCAGGAGTCAAGGTGAAGAGGAGTGGCAGCAGAAATGTATGTTTAGGTGCACAGACAGAGGAGTTGGTGAGGATAGAAAAACAAAGGTACAGGTGGAGAAAGTTCACTTGGTCCCTGAGACCAGCCTGTTTTTGTTATGCTCATGTATGCGTCACTAAAACTCCAAGTAAAGCTCGTGTTTATCTCCATCTAAGTATCGCGCTATAAGAGTCCGAACCCATCTGGCCTGGGTGTTTTTTTTCACAGTAGCAAACTATAAAATGGCATCAGTGTTATTCTCTGACATATGACAATAAAAGCTAACGGCATTTTCTCAGTAAGAATTTCAGAAGATTTCTACTCTATGACCCAGAAATAAGTTAATGTTTTTTACACCATCTAACCACATGATCCAGATGCTCTTTTTGGTGGGAATACTATGTAAAAAGAATAGTGACAATAATTTGTGCTGTGAATATTAACACCACAGTGGGAATTTCTTTCACCTGGCTCTGCTGGTCGTGAAGCATGATGAGAAGGCGGGAGATCGAGGACGAGGAAGATGAGGGGGAGATACTCTGCACCGTGCAGCAGCTCAGGCGCAGGTCTGGACAGGCCAGTGAGCCAAGCAGGAAGTCTTCAGTTTGCAGGTGCTCCACCCTCCTCAGCCGCCCGTCCCTGAGCTCAATCAGAGAACCGGCCACAAAGTGAGGGAGGAGCCAGGGGAAACGGTTAGGAGAGGCGGCGGAGGAGGAAAGATGCTCAGAGGAGGGCCTCGCGGGAGATCTTGAAGCGTCTTTCTTCGTGAAGCCGCCAGCACTTTTGGAGTTGTTTGGGGAAACTTGTATGAAGGAATGTCCAGAAATAGAGGCAGCCTTTGTTGATCTGTGCGACAAATCAGGTTGAAGTTTGGGGTTCTCACGGGGAGAGTGAGGTAGGCTTGTGCTCAAAGGTGAAGTACTTGCCTTTTCGATCCTGGGAAAATACTCAGTTTTTCTCTCTTCTCTCCTCATGTATGGACCTTTATGCCTGCTGTAGGGCTGCCTCTCTGGGTTCAAACTCTTCTCTCTTGAAGTCTTGTGCTTCTCCCAGTTGTACGCTCCACTCGCTCTGTGAAAACCCTCTAGGGAGACAGCGCTGAATCTGGAAGGATAGTACGGATGGCCTGGGTGGAGTGCAGGTGTGGCAGTTATGTGGCTTTGGTGCTGATAGTGGTGAGGAAAGTCCCATCCAGGGTGCAAGGGGTTGAACTCTCTCCACTCTGCCCAGCCATGATGCTCCCTGAATGCAGAAAGAATCTGCGGTTTGGACCTGTTAGGTGTGGGTGTCTGCATCCAGGGCTGGTACAGGGCAGTAACCCGTCTCGGCACGGGCTGGAATGGGCCTGTGTGCTTCGTGGTGAGTTCGGTGTGGCTCTTGTAAGGGTATGGCGCCTTGAAGTTTGCAGCATCGCACTGCTGCTGCTGCTTCTGCTGCTGTTGAAGCGGGGAGCTTGGTCTTTGGTCCCTCTTCTTGAGCGGGAGGCTGTCCCTGCCCGGGACCAGAGCTGAGTTTGTTGTGAAGCTCATGGGCTCGAGCTGATCGTCACTCACACCAACACTCCTGAAGAACTACAGGTGGCGTTGTGATCATGGGACACAGGCTCCATTAGTCTCTTGGCAACTGTCGCGGATCCAAGGTCGCCACAATCTGAACAGCAGAAGAAACAGTTACTAATGCACTTCATATCCCCACAAACAAGTTGTCAAGCTGGAGAAAATAACTGCATTTCACTTTATGTAGAGTCTCTCTTACTCTGGTATTTCCCCTCTCTCTGAAAAATTCACAGAACTTTCCCTCTCTCCCCTCCCGTGAAAGTACAACATGGTGAGATCAGTGCCTGTGAATATCCCTCCACATCTGAACAAAAACTCCTCCATCAGCTTCAAATTACAGCTTTCCAACCACCAATTGCCATATTGACAGGGTTTAGTTTGATGGACACCTACCAGCTCCTTTGTAAAAAAAAAAGAAAAAAAAAAAGAAAAAAGTTACTATGGTTACAAAGTGCTGTACACTGTGCTTGGTGGAGGCATGAGTGTAGTGAGGACGAGGTAGAGCAAAATGTTAGTGGTGGGTGTAAACTCAGGGGTTAGATTTTATCAGTAACACAGTAAACTTTGAGGTTAATAAGGTCGGTCAACAATGGTGAGGAAAATATGTGTGTTAAGTGACTAAATGTGAGAGGGATGTTAAACGCACAGACCAAGCTTGCATCTTTCTCATAATGAAGAGAACCCCCTCCAGCACCTACAGAAACCCTATCATCCTTCTTACGTGCATGCACAGTTGTGAGTCAGCTCACTGAGGTGGGCTAAATATAAGCAGTCTGTGGCCAGACACACACCGGTTTCAAGACGCTGCAGACACGCTCTTTCATATATGTATATAAAGTGATGCAGGGAGGTAAAGGACAGCAGAAGACTTTTACAGCCTGCCGATGCAAAGCTCATCTCATTATGTCATCATCAAAGCTGAGCGCCGCTGCTGAAAGAACTTCTTTCACTCATCTTGACAGTCATGTCTCTGACATAAAGCTGGTTCTCTGTTATGTGTGCGCGTATCTGTGTGTATGTGTGGTATCTGACGACACCCACGCAGCGACATTCCCGTGCGAGCACCCGGCGTTATATCAGGACACATAAATAGGTAACTATTTGTCAGCTAAACGCTTGCAGTGTGAATGTAAATTAATTCAAATGGAACTGAGGTGTGGGCCACTCACTCACAGTGAACTACACAGGTACAATCAGA
>VUQG01011533.1:3167-29531 GCA_015106755.1 Etia nguti
CCCCCCCCCCCCCATCCCGGTCAGTTAAAGAAATTATTCAAATTTTATCACTGTGGTGCGATGTCACCTGCCACAGCCCGGGTGTGTAAGGATCAGCACCCGCAGCTCTCTGATGTGGAAAGTGTCTGTGAGCTGAATCACTTTTGCTGGTTTGGGCGTTTTCTGACTTTCCGACTAGTCGAGTTTTCTCCTGTTTAAACACCCAGACAGTGTAAATGAATGTGATCTAATTTTATATGAAAATGTTTTTAGTCGTATTTGAGTTGAGAGTCATACTGTGTTTGGTAAGCCTGTAACCACTAGGGGGTGCAACGCTGCTCCCTGGGACAGAGACTTTCCTGTGTTTGGTTTTTGTAAATGTAAATTGACTCTTATGATGAACCGTTTGACGTTATCTATTTTAGCAAATGACGCAGGCCAGAATCCAGCAGAGTGACCGAGTGAAGCTGCTCGTGTTTTATTCGTCTTTAACATTTTGATTTCTCCTCCCTGTTATGTGTCCAGTGTTACTACATCGGAGCAACGAGTGACGCGGCAACCAAGATGATCAATGAGGTTTCCAAACCGCTCAGCTACCACGTCCCCGTGGAGAAGATCTGCGAGAAGCTCAAGAAGAAGGACGGCCAGATCTGCGAGCTGAAATACGGTGAGGAGGGAAAGAGTTCAGATCTTCTCACCTAACAAACGGCGTGGGGTCGTGTGTAGGTGCAGCTCAGTGCGAGTGACGGAGCTTGGAGATGCTGCTGCTGCTGCTCTGCGAACACAAAGTGTTTCGGCCTAAAACTCATTTCATTCATCACGTATCACAAAGAGGGCGTCACAGTGAGGAGACTCAGGCTGTGCCATCCATCCAAAATGGAAAAAACCAAAAGCATTGTTCCATAATTTCATCCCAAACTCTGAGGTTTTTGTGCATTTGGGGAAAAAAAAACATTCTTCCAGTCTGACATTGTGAACATTATTTACATTATATTAAAATAAACCAGATCATTAAATTTATTATTATTAGTGATCCATATTGCTCCTTTTTATTAGTAAGAATATTGAATAGTTTGAAGTTTGAGCCTCACACTCAGGAAGTCAGCAATAATAATAAAAGCAATAATAATAGCTTAGCTGTTATATTATTTATAGAATTATATTATATTTGTAAAGCAGCTTTTAAAAATGCATCCCTCGTTTGATACGCATGAAATCATGAATCTACATGTGGCTGGCTGATCAGCGAGTACTCACCCTTCAAAATAAGAGCGGTGAGTGTCATTCGGAGACTATTTAAAAACAGCTGAAGTGAATAAACTGTTCTTCATCAGTCGCTCACAAAGACGGCGCACGTGGACTCTGTCATCATATCGTCCACATCAGGCAGCCGCGTTCTGATTATTATTTTAGTTTTATTGATTTTTTCTTTTTTTTTGCTTTCCTTGCAGATAAACAGCTGGACCTGACCTCAGTGGACCTGAAAAAGCTTAAAGTGAAGGACTTGAAGAAGATCCTGGAGGAGTGGGGCGAGTCGTGCAAGGGCTGCGCCGAAAAGTCCGACTTCATCCGCAAAATCACAGAGCTGATGCCCAAGTACGCGCCGGCAGCCGCCAAAGCACGGACAGACCTGTAAAAACATAAATATACGGACTCTGATCAGACTGCAATCCAGCGCAGAGAGGAAGGCGGACCGGGAGTTTTGTTGGGCATGTTTGTTTTGTTTTTGTTTTTATTTTGGAAGAGGCACAGTTTCAGAAGTATAGATGTTAGCGTAGTCCTGATCTGTACTTCTAAGTGAGGGAGAGCCAGCAGCAGCAGTAGTTAATATATTTCACAGTGACTGCCGACTGTTTCCTCCAGTTTTTTCCCCCACATTCACTCGGACGTTTATAAATTCTAAATGTGTGCGACTCTGAGCCGTGATGAGGGAAATCCAAACAGTAAGAGGAGCTGGGAGTGACCGAGGAGCCAAACATGGAGAAATCTGTAACGAGGGGAGAGACACGGTTTACGTTTGTTCCTCCGTGTCCTGTAATGCAGGGAGAGTTATCTGTACATTCATGTGAGGATTAAAACAGGAGCTGCTGACGGAGGATTCAGCTACTTTTCATTTGTCTAAATGTTAAAAAATAATAAATCCAGGCTAAAATAAGATGATTGGGTTTGGATCTCCTGATCTCTGTCCATCGTATTGGTTCCCAAACAGGTGCACACAGTGGTGTTTCCTTTAAATTGGGGAAAAATAGTGACACGAATCAGAAAAGATACAAGAACTAGGCTCATGTGGAGGAAAGGAGGAGAACACTGGGAGATGATGTCAGCTGGAAGTTTTCCTGAGGAGGAGATGTTTAAAGTGTCTGTTCAGAGAAGCTGCTCCCACAGATCCCCTCTGACGTGAGCTCCGCTGTCAGCTGTTTCCACGGTGACTGCAGGACGGGTGGATGTCGCTGAGACTTGTGGGTGATCCTGACATACTGAGTATTCATTCAGCTCCACCCTGCCATAGTCTGTTTCAGTAAAGCTGCGGTTAGTCTTTCTGTCCTCATTAGATTGAAAGTCTCTGCAGGATCGTTCCGTCTCACCTGTGAACGTCTCGGCCAGTGAGAAAGCTCCGCCTGCTTCAGGTTAAAATAACGGTTCAGACAGCCCCTCCCTCCTCCACCATCCTCTTTGGTGTCAAGTAAAAAAAAAAACCTCCTTTTCCCCAGAATGTTCCCACTTCCGCTGCGCTGTTTGGATCATTTGTGCTCGCCGCTCAGGTTTGTTAGGATTTACGAGTGGCCTCGGGTCGAGTGCGGTGCTGGACTTCACGGCTCTTGGAAAAAGATTAGCACAAAACTTCAAACCACCGATGATGAGTGTGGGTGACTGTCAGCAAAGCAGGAAACATTTTATTTAGGATAATATTTAAGTGTTTGGTTTTTTTCTCTTCAACTTCTAATAAGTATATACAGTTTCTGACTTTTTTACATCCACGTTAGATGTTTAAATCCACCGAGCTCCTCCCAAACAGTGCTGGAGTCACTCAAATGTCAAAAATGACTTTTTGATGTCACTCACTCAAATGCTTCATGTGTTCGTGGTCCCTAAACGTCGGAAAACAACCATTTACCGTGTCTTCTTTCACACGTGGTGGAACTGAACTGCCCCTCCCACTCTGGACTGCGGCAGCATCTCCATGGACGCTGGATGAAACTTATTTTATTGTTTGACATAAACGGATGGCCTGTAGCTAAAGGTGGTGATAAAAGCTGTGTGTGATGCTTCAGAAGAGTTATCATATGAAAAATGAAAACTTAAAATATGCTGTTGTGTCACAGTGACTTTTCATGTAAGGCCGTGTCATTTGTTACAACTGTACTATTCTACTTTTTCATTAAAATATGAAAAACTCCACGACCGGGCCCTGCTCTCTGTGATGCACTCACATCTGTGAAACACTTTCTCTACGTCTCATACGCCACACTGCTGCTTCTGAAAAAACTTAATGTGTGTCTTTGGAAGGAAGCTGGAGGAAAACCAGTCACAAGCAGAATCGACTCCAAACAGGGAAACGCCGTGCTGCCTGTCCTATTATACGTGACCAGTACTCAGACTTTAGCCTGCTCTGAACAGCTCATCACTTATCTTTTTCCTAACCACTTCTACGTGACCGCGTTATGGAAAACCTGGTGAGGTCAAATAAGGTGTGGAGGAGAATTTAAATTCACATTTTTTTTATATAAACGATATGAGAGAGTTTGTTCTCTCCTGAGCATGATCAAACACTTTCTACTGACTTATTTTGAAACATGAAAGCATTTCTCTCAAAGTATGAACTGCTGCTCCTGTTTATCCCTGTGTTACTCCTGGATATTTGGGAATACGCTGGAAAATTACCCCTGACTTTTCTTTCCTCCCAAAATGTATTTTATTTCAAACACAGAAAATTACAGAACAAAGACCTTGTACACATCCCAATAAGCAATGAAGCAGAGAAATAAAGGTGTATGAATGATATAAAGTATTGGCCACAAAGAATTGCCATTTTTAGTGATACTCATGAATGTTGTAATTGTTTAGTGGAGAAGAAGAGAAAGAAATTAAACATAAAATCAAATAAATATATAAAGTTTACAGCAGGATAAAATTACCCCCGATTTTGTATTCCACAATAACGCCTCCAACGTCATCACGCCCGCCGCGGTTGCGTCATAACGTCTCCGCCCTCCAGAGGGAAAGCGCACATTCCTATTGTCCAAGATGGCGGCGCTGGTGCAGACTCTCCGACGCTGATATGGTTTTAACCGACTTTGTGCTCGTTTTTCGGCGTGTGTGCGGTCACCCAGCGGCCCGGGGAGAAGCGTGTGTTTGCCGTAGCTACCGTCTGCAGCATCAGCGTCGCTAACAGGCCTGGACTTCGCTGCCCGGGCCCGGATTCCCGTCGCAGGCTCCGAAAAGTTTGAGCTCCATCATCCTTTGAAAATGAAGCGGCAGGCCGGGAGAGAGGCTAGCCCGTCCAGGGCCGCCGCCAAGCGGATACGGGAGCGGGAGAGTGCGCGGAGAGAGGAGGTGCCGCCGCCGCCGCCACCGCCGCTGGCCCTGCTGCTGGCAGACAGCCGGGGATACCACCGCCGGAGCCGCAGCCGCGAGCGTGAGAAGCCGCGGCTCCGGGAGGAGCGGGCTACCGCCCTGGAGCTCCACCACCGGCACGAGCTCAGCCTGCTCGGCCGGCCGCCCCTACGAACCGCCGCGGCCGAGCTTCCCGCCTCTCGCCCGGGCACGCTGGAGTACAAGACGCTCCTCATCAGCAACCTAGGCTCGCAGGTATCGGACGAGGACGTGGAGGACGCGCTGTTCCACGAGTTTAAGAAGTTCGGGGACGTCAGCGTGAAGCTGTCGCACACCCCCGAGCTGGGCCGGATCGCCTACGTCAATTTCCGCCACCCGGAGGACGCCAAGGAGGCCCGGCACGCCAAGTCCTCCAGGTTAGTGCTGGGAGATCGTCAGCTCAAAATCGAACCCATGTACGTGAGGAGGCGGAGCGCCACGCCGCCCGACGTCGGGTATTTACCTGTGCACGCGCCCTACCCGTATCGACAGCGCTCCCTGTCCCCTCCCGGGCCCGGCGTGAGCAACATCAGGGACCTCCGGGCTCGGCACTATGCCCTGGAGACGCTGGGCCTGAGCAGGGAGAGGGAGAGGCTGCTGGATTATTATGGCATGCTGGATGAGCGGGGTCGACCCTACGGCTTCCCCCCCATGCCCGTGGTGGAGGATTTAAAACCTGAGGACGACCAGAGGGCCACCAGCAACCTGTTTATTGGAAACCTGGACGGTAACGTCACGGAGGCCGAACTCAGGAGGGGCTTTGACAAGTATGGCATCATAGAGGATGTGGTGATAAAGCGTCCTTCACGTGGGCAGGGAGGGGCTTACGCTTTTGTAAAGTTTCAAAATCTGGACATGGCCCACAGGGCCAAAGTGGCCATGCAGGGGCGCCTGATCGGAGGCAACCCCATAAAGATCGGCTACGGCAAAGCCAACCCCACCACCCGGCTGTGGGTGGGCGGGCTCGGGCCCGGGAACTCTCTGGCCGCGCTGGCTCGGGAGTTTGACCGCTTTGGAAGCATCAGGAACATAGACTATGTGAAGGGGGACAGCTTTGCTTACATTCAGTACGAGAGTCTGGACGCCGCTCAGGCCGCCTGCACGCAGATGAGGGGCTTTCCTCTGGGGGGCCCCGAGCGCCGCCTCAGGGTGGACTTTGCCAAAGTGGAGGAGAGCCCCTCTCGTCCGTTTCCTCCTGGCTACCAGCCTCCTGTGGCGCTGCCCTCTCAATATGACCTGCTCGGGGAGGCATACAGCCGCCATCGCAGCCTGGAGCGGGAGCTGAGGGGGGCCAGGGACCGCCTCTCGCCGCCCTCTCACAGCCTCCTCTCCCTCAGGGAGCGGGAGAGGGCCCTGCTGGAGAGAGACTACCCCGCCAGCCCCACACGAAGCCTGGAGAGGAGGGCGGGAGGCGTGGAAGCGTTCGGGAGGAGCGGGCGAGGAGCCAGGAGCCGCAGCAGGAGCAGGGAGCGCTGGCTGAAGGAGCGGGAGGAGAGGAGGAGCCGGAGAAGGAGCCGGAGCAGGAGCGTGTCTGCTGAGAGGCAGACAGAGGAGCGGGAGAAGGAGAGGGTGAGGTCCAGGGTTCGCGGTCCACTAGGCGCTGTCTCTCCTGATGCGAGTCCAGACCGAGCCCGGGTCAGAGCGCCGGACTCCACCACGGAGCCACGAGACCACTCCCCTGACAGCGGTGGAGGGGTGCGGCACTCCACCACAGCCACCGCCGCCAGCGAAGAAGATCCCCCGTCTGGCCGCCACCACAGCAAGAGGTCCTCCAGCGACCACGTCAACAACAACAACCACCACCATCGAAACAGCGAGGTCATCACCACCGGCTCCCCCGCTGCCATTCCCACCAACACCACCTCCTCCCCCAGCACGCTGTCCGAGTTCGCCCAGACGGCACTCTCCAAGACGTGGCACGGCTTCTTCGCACTGAAGAACAGTAGCTTCCCCACCGACCTGTACCTGCTGGAGGGCGGGGCGGCATTCTTCAGCGCCGTGATGAAGGACAGCCTGAAGCTGCAGAGCCAGAACCAGCCCAGCCAGCTGAAGATTGCCCAGCGGCTCCGCATGGACCAGACCCGGCTCGACGAGGTGTCGCGGCGCATCAAACTAGGCCGCCCGGACAACTTCGCCATCCTGTTGGCACTGCAGGGCCCCGTCGACCGCCAGGCTCCCGCCCCTGAACCGGGCCTGCAGGTGCGCTTGCTCCGTCACCTGGTGACATACCTGCGGAACAAAGAAGCTGCCGGAGTCGTGAGCCTCCCCGCTGCCAAGGAGGGCGCGCCGGGGGCCATGCTGTACGCCTTTCCACCCGGCGAGTTCTCGCAGCAGTACCTGCAGGCTGCCAAGAGGACTGTGGGTAACCTGGAGGAGGAGCACATGGTTATTGTGATCGTCAATGACACTAACTGAACCTGCACAGGTGTGAGTGCAGAGGAGTACTTCCATGTTGTTTTTAGACAGAAAAGCATTATTATTGTTTTACTCAGTATGTTTTGAATGAAACGCGGCGAGCTACACTACGCCTGCAGCGCCCTCGGGGGCTCGTGGGAAATACGTTTTAAAATTATTATAAAACACTTAAATGAGGCTAAAACGCTGCACGCAGGCAGCGCTTGGTCCCGGCAGGAAGTAGAATTTATTGTGGAAGTCGTATCGTGAGAAATGCCTGTTTGTTTTCACCTTCTTACACGCGTCAGTGCGATATAAACACGCCACCGCCGCCTCCTTATCAACGGGGAAACTTTAGCCAGCCGACTGCACTGCCAGACAGAATAAAGCAGGAAAAATATTGCAATAATTATTCACTTGTAATAAGACATAATTATGAAGCAGTGAACCAAAATGATCTTAAAGGTCAGGACTAAAAAAAGTTAAAATTAATACAGAAATTGGATGTCTGACTTGTTCATTACATAAAACCACAGTTTAATATTAATAAAGTTTAAAAAGTCAAACTTTGTTGTAAAACCACAGCATAAAATTTTTTTTTTAAATTGATCCATATTTTAATAAATTATTATAGTTATGTGTCATAAATGAGGTACAGAACATAAAGTAGGATGTTTTTTTTTTTTTTTAAAGGGATTTTAAAAAGTGAAATTTTAGATTTGGAAAGTGAAAAGTAATGTTTGTAAAAACTCGTGCCAGATAAAATCCATACATCACTTTTATATTTAAAAGTACATATTTTGACTTCATGTATTTCTGTTTTTTTTTTCTTGAATGTGATAAAGGTCACGTCCCCTTCCAGATAAAAGCTGTGAGGTGTTGACAGGACTTTGGTTTTTCAGTGGTGGGAGATGAAGTCTGTTAATCTGAAATGTAACATCAGCTCAGTTCAGGCGTCGGCTGACCTCGTCCTCATTGTCTGATCGCTTCAGTACCGCTTAAATGATGAGAAAATACAATGCAAGGAAACAGACACAGGTCCCCTTCAAAGTAAAAGCTGCACCTTTTTAAATGTGTGCTTTAAGAAGAGCAAAACATCAGAAATAAAATATTAAAAACAAGAAGAACAAAAAAACAGGAACTGTTTCCTCTTCATGCGTCCGTCGGGCTGTTCCGAGTTTCATGTTTCATGATTATATCGAATCACGATAACGGAACAAGCTGATGTTGAATTGTCAGAGTCTAAAAATTTGAAATGTATGGATTTTATCTCAGTGAGTAAAATATATATACATAGTAGTAAAATGGAAAATCTGAAGTTTCTCTCCAGGCTTTTACATCTGAATGACTAAACTGAGGCCTTATCTAATTAAATTACAACATTTTATTTTTATCAAAACTCTGGTTTATTTTACTCTTGTTTTTGACTTTTAATATCAGAAGTTTTGCTTTGAAATTCATAAATATGACGTCAGGAAACACATTTAGTTATTCTACTTTATAAGTTGCACTTTTTACCTCATAGTGTTTTTATGTTTGTTAATGATGAGGATTTATTTTAATTACTGGGGGGGGGGGTTCTGCTTCGTGCTCTTCTTTGAGCTGCTCAGTTTTCACATTGTTTAGTTGCTGCCAGCTGTTGAGCACATCTGCACAAGTAGGACACTGAAAGCAGGAAGTACCCTCAGACTAAACTGTCATTTCTCACGATACGAGTACACACACTTCTTGCTCAGAGCAGCACTTTTTCTACTCTAAGCTGTTACACACAACACTAAACCCTGACAGGAGTCTTTGTACGCTCTCTGGACTTTAGCGAGCTGCCCCGAATGTCCGAGCCGAGCAGCACCTGGTGGTTTTATTCAGAGTACTGTAAACCGAGGGGGAAGCAACGCTTTGTCTCCCCCTGTTGGCTTCTTCTGGGACTTTTTTTTTTTTTTTTGGTTAAGTGAGGCCGGTGGATTCCCAACCCTCCGTCCCCACCGCTGTAAAGTTCATGTTAGTTAGTGTTTTTATCAATTTAAAATCATTCCAGGTGTTTGGTTTGGAAGCTGTACGAGTGTGTTCGATGTTGCATGCAGGAAAAAAAGTTTGGTTTTGTCAGTCAACAAAACAAAAAGAAACGCCAGCTTCTCCAGGAAGCTGCTGATGTTTGATCACATTACTGGTTTTATATTGTACACATTTATACCTTTTATTGGATTTTAATACATCGGTCCATCTGTTATCCACACCTGCTTCTTTGTTTATGTTTTTTCCCTTAAATTGTCATTTTTCTGGTCAGTTTTAGTCAAATAAAACCTTTTAACCGATGATTCACAGGCTGATTTTAAGACCATTCAGATGTATTGAGTAAAACAGTTTGACACTAAATTATGTAGGAGGTAAAAATGTGGTAGAATAAATAATGAAGCCAATTAATAACAGTAATTAAAATAAACAGTTTTAGTTTAATAAAAAGGTAAGGAAGAATTCACTGAGTCGAGCTGAACTGAGTTTCTTATACAACTCGATGGTGTGAGAGCGATTCGGTCCGTGTTTATGGTTTAAACGTACACAACGATAAGGAAGCCTATTAATGCCAGTAAGACGCAAAAAAAATAAGAAGATTGGCCTTGATTTTTTTTTCTTTTAGTCGTTTATTCATTTTTAGTCATGTCAAAAGCCATAATGAAAATTTTAAAAAGTCAGATTAACTCTGGATTTTGACCCAACACATGAGTTTTAAAAAAATTATTGAGTCAGTGTTTTGTTTTTTAATGCTGGCATTTTGTCTCATTTTGATAAAAAAAAAATTAAAATTGTGCTGAATATATTTTTTATAAAAAAAATTTTTTTTTTGTGTGTTCCACTTCTTTGACTTTTATTCATGATTTTTATATATCACAGTAGGAAAATCATGGCAATAACTATCTTTTTTGTTGTTATTGTTGTTGGGTTGTTTTTTTAAAAATTTTGACATAAAACAAAATTTTAATTAAGTCACAAGCCTGACTTTCTAAACTAAAAGATAAAATATCTTTCTTATAAATAAATTAAAATAAAATAAATAAATTTGTAAGAAGAAAATTAATTGACAGTTTTTATTCTCTGTTTTAGTTTGTCTTGGGCTTCCGTACTTTTAGTCTTTCCAAGCATTAATTAAAAAATTATAGTGGGAACATTTCAAACTCTCGAGGATACACCCTTCAATATTATTTGAACGGCTCCTTAAAAAACAGTCTGAAAATTGTAAAACATGAATAAACAAATATAAATTAATCAATGAAAAGAATTCTTCAGATTTCAGTTGTTTGACTCTGAGTTTCCCTCAAAGGAGGTTTGTGATGTGAGTGAAGTCCCGCCCCACCCACCTTCTTCAAATCAAACAAAATTAATGTAAAACATTTGTGCTGCTATCGTTTTAAAGCCCCCCACACACACACACATTAACAAAAACAAATAAAATTGGTATGATGAACTTCAGAGGCTCGACAGTTCCATGTATTTAGTTTTTCTAACAGGAAACGTGCCTACATTGTTCTGGTAGTTTTGTATTTTAAGTTTTGTTTTCTGACAGAAAGCATAGTTTATTTTAACTATTATAAGTTAACCTAGTTTTTTACTTTTAAAGAGTGTGATCATGGTAAAAAATATCCAGTAGTGGTTTTTTGTTTCAAAACCTTTTCACAGTAAAGAAACGGTCTGGATGACCTCTGGAAACTTTTATTAATATCTTTAAAATGATAGCAGTACAAAGGTTTGACATCAATTTTGTTTGATTTGAAGAAGGTGGGTTTGTCGCTTTGTGCTGTGAAGACAGCTCATGGTAATCTGGACGTTACGATGTCCAAGTCCACTGTAAATATTTTCCACACGTCCCAGAATAAATGACTGTGATGCAGTACGTCCAGCACATTAACAAAGAATTTTACTTTATAATTATCATGGCCAAAAGAGAACACGTGATCATAATGATAATTATTATGATCAAATTATTATTATGATCAAATTAGCAGTAATACTTTGTTCATTGTATGTCGTCCTTTTTGGAAATTAACTGAAAATAGTGCCAAAAGTGAACAAACGGACACGTTAAACACATTATTGATGTGATATTGAAATTTGATGTTCAGATGTGACTCTCATTAATGCACAGTTATTGTGACATCCTTAAATAAATCAAATGCATGTCAGCATATTAGAGCCACCATTACCCGTTTCATAAATGTTTGAGTCCTAAACGTTCATCACCGTAAGTTTATTTTAAAACTCTCATTTTAATAATTATTTCTATTATCAAATTATCTTCAGATTTTTTTTTTTACAGTATTAATAAAAAAACAGGAAATGGCAAAAATCACATTTCAGCACTCAGTGAGGTGTCATTAATATTAATATTAAAAGAAATAAAGTCTTTAATGTTATGGTTTTCTTTTTCTTTTTAGTCCCCTGTTATAGTATTTACATATGTATCCTAGCTGTTGGTTTGTCAGTGCGAAATCAGCCAGGTGTGGAAGCCTATTTCTGCCAAAAAAGAGTACAGACATGGTTTTTGAATCTTATACAGTGGGTGAAATAATAATTTGATCATCTGGTGAATTTGTAATTTTAGAAATGAACATTCTCTCATTTTTTATGGGAGTTTTATTTTAATGGAAACATTACATAAGAGTTATAAACTGATTTGTATACGGCTGGTATTTGATCCTTTACCACCAGTCAGAATTGTTCCTCCATGACCATGTGACAGCCTCCTGATCTTAACTCGTTATGTGCATAAAGCACATAACGAGTCACCGTGATCAAAACCAACGAGCTGTGAAAGGACGTCACGGATGAGTCATGAATCAAAGACCTGCACGAGGCTGGGATGGTGAAAAAGACCGTCGGCGAGAAGCCTGATGAGAAGGTGGCAACTGTTGGTGTGATTATTCAGAAATGGAGAAATGTGAACACCCATCCTCGGCCTAGAGCTACATTCAAGGATGGCCATGAGAAAGGTGGTCTATCAGCCCAAAACTACGTGGCAGGAGATTATAATGATTTGAAGGCAGGTTTGACCACAATCACCGAGAAGACGAGTGGTAACACGCCACGCCATGATGCAGAGTTCCTGCTCAAGAAGGCCCGTCCAAAATTTTTAAAACATTTATCAGAAAGTTGCGCTTCTGTTAGTACATCCGAAATCTGCGATGCTGTTCTTGCTCGTCTTCCCAGTATGAATTCTTCAAACACCCACACGTTTGTACGGCAGTCAGAGATTATAATACATTCTAATAAATCACCTAAAATTCACCCCAGTGAGAGAAAAATGAACGGATGCATCTGCACTGAAACTCAAATCCTCACAAAGCAGCTGCTGAAACGAGAGTTTTAAAGACATTAGGGAGAAAAGAGAGAAAACATGAGGGGAAGAAGACGTACACAGAGGCTCGAGTTTAGCTTCCTTTTGTGCTCCGTGTATTTACTGACTGAGGAATGTGATTCCCATTTAGTCAAACAGCTTTTTCAAAGGTCACTGCTTTCACAGTCCTGAAGTAAAGAAGAACAATATCTGAACACAAGGAGGCAGCACGAGCACAGAAAAGGCCGAGGTGATGACTCCGGCGGGCTGCACTCAGCAACTCTTGATCTATCCCCGACATCCGAGGCGTCTGCAGGGATTCGTCCGAGCCCGGACTCTGAACACGTGGGACAGGCAGGAAGCTGCTGCTGGTGCAAACACGCCTCAAACATTCCCAGTGCTGATGGAAAAACTAGAAATGTTCATGTTGTGTTAGCCCGAAGCGTCGGTGTGGATGTCACTGAAGATTCAGGGAACAGATCCTGTTACCCTGCAGTAAAAACATGAAAGCTGTCAGGACACGTTCCTGATTTTGTTGTTTATCATAAATCAGTGGGATTATTTTCATTCATTTAGTTTGATATTAATGGGTAAAGCAACATTTGGAAAACAGTGAAGGAAGAAAAATGTGGTGATGCTTGGGTTGCTGTATTTGCTGCTAAAATAAACTGAAGATGTCTGGCCAGGCGACCAGATCAGCAGCGCCAGTTTGGCTGAATTAGCAGGCCTCATCCATTTAAGACGGGATTTTGCTGCGAGACGCAGCCTGCAGGCCGCTGGTGTTAGAAACTGTGCCAGTGTTCGTTAATGTGAGCCAGAAAAATGAGTTCGGGCTCAGGTTTGATCCCAGAAACCAACCCCAAGGAATCCTCTCTGTGTTTGCTTCCTCTTTCCTTCTTACTACTTTTCTGCTCCACCCACTCCTCTCTCGTTCTCAGGTGTGCCAGGTGGAGTCATCGATGTCTCTCCTGTCCTGACATAAAGGAGGATGGGAAAGGGTCTCAATGGCTTCCAGCCTCCCTGCATGCCCAGATCTCTGCTTCTTTGTGGGGATTTATTGTCTCGCCTTTTGTGCCGGAAGTCCTGGTAGTCGGATTTGTTCTGTCAGCTCGGTTTTCATATCTCATTAGTTTAGAGAGAGACGTTCTGGGTCCTACAGCCCATCATGTTGTTGGCACTTTCACCTTTTTGTTCCATTTTGCATCCAGACTGTGAGGGCAGCTTTCATGTTTGTGTTTGGGGACTCTGAGAGGACGAGCCCCGATACGTGTCATCACCACATGAAGAACATAAAGGCCCAGCTAATATCAACGGTTCGAGTACTTCTCACCGTCTTGTGATTTTCTTTAGTTGCTCAAAAAATAAAGTGCAGTCACAGAAAATCTGTTACTTCAGCCACACACGAGTAATCTCACTGTACTTTCTCATGTGAAGCATCTCTGCACAGTCCTAGTACTTTCCTGGATTCTTGGTTTTTTGGTTTTGCTGTCTGTTTTGAGCTGATCATTTCTTCTTCTGTGGTTTTTTCCTTTTCCCTCCCTGTTTGGTCTAAACACTTTTTCCTCCCATGTTCTTCTGGTTTGTGTCTCCGTGTAACATCTTTTATTTTCAGTTTTATTTTGAAGGTTATTTTTCTGATGAGTTTTACATCCTGTTCAGAATCAGAGAAACTTTATTAATCCCAGAGGAAATCGAGTTGTCATAGCAGCAAATATACAACAAACAACAAGCACTCATATAAAATGAGTGTAGAAACAGAGGTATGATAGATAAATATTAAGATAAATATAGAGATATAGGTATAAATATACGTATAAATATAAAAGGACAAGTATGTGTGCAAATATTTTGTGGTGTACAAAGTGACAGGGTGCACTGAGGTGTGATTAATTCTGTTGCACATGTGTGGATCTGACCCAGAAGGAACGACCTCCTGTAACGTTCCCTCGGACAGCCAGGTTGAAGGAACCTGTTGCTGAAACTGCTCTCCAGATTGTCCAGTGTGTTGTGGAGGGGTGGGAGTCATTGTCCGTGATTGCCAGCAGTCTATCGCTGATCACCTCCTCCAGGGTGGATGTTGTTGTCCCTCCCGTGTGATGATCTGCCCCACCCTCACTGCTCACACCTGTGTGTCGTCATGTAATCAGTCCTGTGCTTCCTTTCCTTTGGTGTGTGCTCTCAGATATTCAAGCTGTTTCCTGCTTTTCTGTATTTCCTGCTACCTGAACTGTAAACGGCACAGAATAAAAACATGAAATAGTCTCAGAAAGCAACAAAGTGTCACATCTTTCTTTCCTGTCCACGGCTAATATGTTACAGTTCATCCACCCCTGCCCTTCAGCGTTGGTATTTATTTAGTGTCTTTCACACTAAAATATTGAAATATTTATATGTGGGTGCACATATTTCATTTTTTACAGAAGACCAGCAGGAAATGGGAGAATCCATCAGAGGGCTGAAAGCGGGGGACATGAACTGAGAGAAGCTAACCTTGGTTTGTAAAAATTTGTGTACTTGTTACACAAATTTTTTACTGTTTATTTGTTGTGTTTGTTTTTGTGCGAGGTGAGGGTTGGCTCGTGTTATACATGCACCCGTGCGTGGTATCTGTTAGGTCAGATATGTTACATTAATCTTAAATGAGGTTTTGTTTGGCTGAGCTCAGTTTAGGATTTTATCATACTCTTCTAGATTTTATGGACATTGTTACAATTTATTCATCCAATTAAAATCCAAAAATGACTTTTTACACCGTCATCCTCGTCTTTCTGCTCGGTCACAAACCGAGTAGTTTTAGATTCCAATTAAGTGTTAATCAATAATATAAATGTGTCATCGGTGAAATGATTCCTGGCAGCCTGAGAATGTGGAAAATAGTAATTTTGTGAACATGCACATGAGTGACACACGAGAGTGGAAAGACCGTGATGAAGAACACACAAACAAGGAGAAAATTCAGTTCCCAAAACACAAAGAATAAGATCATGATTCTCTATTCTTAAACTAAATGATTCGTTTTAGCCAACAGGTTATAATTTATAACTTACACAGCAGACACGAGTACAGTGAAAGGATCATGATAGATAAGTCAGGCTTATTTAATCTACAAAGTAGTAGCCAATTTTGGCTGTCCTTTACAAAACTGTCCATGTCTTTCCTCTGATGCTGTTTGGGAACACTTGACCTATTTCTTTACTAACTTATGCATTATCATCTCATCTGTGCAGCAAACGCGGCTGCTGTGGAATCAATGGACTAAATTCAGCTCATCCGTTGCTCCGCAGGTGAGTTTCTCCAGATTGTGCCGGCTGAAAAATATCGCCCTGGTTTCCTCTCATTATCAATCCTGC
The DNA here is from genome assembly GCA_015106755.1 of Etia nguti. Taxonomy (NCBI): domain Eukaryota; kingdom Metazoa; phylum Chordata; class Actinopteri; order Cichliformes; family Cichlidae; genus Etia; species Etia nguti. The sequence continues at coordinate 18,810 of VUQG01011533.1, forward strand.
TCAGTCTCTCTGGCAGCACCACCATCAGCTGCTTCTGCTGAGGTTTTTACGGTGCAGGCGTGAAACGGAGGCCTGATGAAATGTTAATGTGGAGTCTCTGGAGATTCAATGAAATCTGTTCAGGGAACGAGTAAGAAATGCCAGATGACCTCTGTGAAAATAAGAGTGTTGGAAACATCAACTATCTGCAGTAAAACAGCAGAAATCAGAGCAAAATACGGAGACGCTTCGCTGTAAGTAGAGTATGCTTTCAGCTGCAGTGAGAAACTGTTCTTTCTCTTCTTTCTCTGGTTCTCAGCTACTCCAACAATGGTTTCTTCTTCGGTTTATTACTATTATTCTTTTTATTCTTTTTAACTCCTCCTTTTAGGGCTCGTCACAGCAGATCATAAGCCTCCACCTCCTCCTATCCCAGCATCCTCCTCTGTCACACCAACCCTCTGCATGTCCTTCACTACATCCATTCTTCTCCTCCTGCCTGGCAGCTACATCTTTATCATCCTTTGTCCATCATATCCACCCTCCCTCCTCTGCACATGTCCAAACCCTCTCAGCCTCTCCTGTCTGTCCCTCTGATGGACTCATTTCGGATCCATGCTGCTCAGTAAACGTCTGAACATCTTCAGCTCGGCCTCCACCAACTCCCAGCCATCACAGCAGCTCTCACCACCATCTTTAAACCTTCTCTTTCACTCTTGCTGCTCTCCTTCTGTCACAAATCACCCGACACTCGTCTCCACCCTCTCCACACCTCACACTCATACACCCGCACCACCCTTACATACACACCACTCCTGACTTCCTCATGCAGTACCACAGTTATTCTCTCTGCAGCCAATCATCTGCTTTCTAACATCCACAAAGACACAGTGAAGCTCCGTCTAACCTTCTGTAAACTTCTCCATCAACACTTAGCTCATAGTTAGGGCTGGATCAGGTGACCCTGAATCCTCCCTTAGTTATGCTGCAATAGGTGTAGGCTGCTGGGGGATTCCCATGATGCATTGGGTGTTTTTCCTTCACCCACTTTGTTTTTATACACCTCTCTGCATTTAATCGTTAGTTATTATTAATCTCTGGCTCTCCTCCACAGCATGTCTTTGTCCTGTCTTCCTCTCCTCACTTCCTGCCCCTCCCTGAGCCTGGCTCTGCTGGAGGCTTCTTCCTGTTAAAAGGGAGTTTTTTCCTGCCACTGTTGCCAAAGTGCTTGCTCATAGGCGGTTTTGTATGTGTTGGAGTTTTATCTTTAATATTATAGGGTCTGTTCAGTTTAATTCAATTTAATGATATAGCACCAATTAACAACAACAGTTACCTCAGAGTGCTTTATGTTGCAAACAATTCTGAACCACAGCACATCTGGACACCATGCACATCACTGACAACCTAACTCTGACCCTCCTCATTCAGAATGTGTAATTTAGTTTTTATTAAATTGTTCCCTGCATTCAGGGAATAAAAAAACAAACAAACAAAAACCACGTATCTTCACATTTCTCCCAAAAAAGTTACTTTCAAAGGGTTAAAATGCCCCTTAAGCTTCTGTTCAACTCGTCTGTGCAGCCACGCAGGCTGGGTAGTGGTCTCATATCTGGATTGTGGCAGCTGGAAATCAAACTGAAAGTGACAGAACATGTCCGGTGAGAGTTTTAGGAGAATACAGCTGCTTGCATTAAAAGGAGAATCAACAGCTTCTGTATCTGGGCATCTTATCTGGCTGTAGACAAAGTGAGATTAATCTATGAATGACCCAAGTGAAGTAGAAGTGGACAGTGGGAGACATTTTCAGACTTCACGTTTCATCTGAAACGTTGCCGCGAGCAGAGAGACGACGTGCTCGACAGCGCGGTGCACACACGGAGCAGCACAAGAGATTTCTAACAAGCCCTGAAGAGGGATGAGCTCACTGCTGATGCTGATGAATGCTCTCTAAATATCACAGCTGTCTGCGGTGCAGAGCAGAGGGTGATGGAGGAGGCGGTGCTAGCTACGAGACGATGGAAACTAAGAACATTTTGATATGAGGAGAAGAAAAGACAGCTGAACAGGTTTAAGAAGAATAAGAGGGAAGTCTGGAATAGAGCAGGATATATAGTGCATGAAAAAAACACTGTGCTATAAGGTAGAAGGATGAGACTTAAAAAGGCAGACATGAGGAGTGGGAGGAGGAAGAGGAGGGTGGATGTCTGCTGATCAAAGTGTGAGAGCAGAAGGAGAGAGAAAAACAGCAAGCCTGTGCCAGGGAAAAGCAGAAGGAGGAAGACGCTGGAGAGGATGTAAGCAGGATGAAGGAAAACTACCCAGAGTCGAGATGAAGATGAAGAAAGATGCGATGGTCATAGAGAAAAAAGAAACATAATTCAGGATGATTTTAATGGATCAAACTGGCTAAAATGAACCAAAATGAACACAGATTCCTGCCCTGTACTGCAGTGATGAGGTTTTTATTGCTCACTTATAAATCCTTAAATCAGGACATATCATGGAGCTCAACAAGACGGACAAGCAACAGAACAGAGATTTAGTGCGCTACAACATAGTCTAAATGTATTCATGTATTCATTCATAATTTCATGTTTTTATTACGACCATCTAAAAAAAGCACAGTCTGCCTCTAACAGACTGCGGATCAGGTTTGCCATGAAACTCTAAAGTGACGTTCACGCTCACTTCCGAGTGCATAGAAGCCTAATTTCTTCTCCCAGCGTCAGTGAGCAACACTGGCTAATGTTAGCTTAGAGACAGAGTCCACTGATCACTAGCACAAACAAACAACCGGCTCGCAGCAGAACACAAACCAGAATATCAGTAACATCTCATCACAGTTCACAGATTACCGTAAAATGACAAGTGTGGCGTTGAGCACGGTTCAGGCAAACACCCGCTGGATGATGACTGTAAGTTTGACTGAATTCTGTGGACGAACAAATGGACACCTCGCTGTGCCTTTTGATGATTGGCTCTTAACATCCAGGCATCCATGAAAAAGAGGGTAATTTCTAAATTCATGCGATATACCATCTTCTGACTGAACACAGTGTGGATAAATGCCGTCATACGGCAGGAAGAAGGCGCCAATAATGAACCAAACTTCATTCAAGAGAACGAGAAAGAAAAACTGAACTTAAAGATGTGATACACACCAAGAGGGCTGAGAGAAACCTGGAGAGGTCGAGAATGACCACCGAATAGTTTTTATGGAGCTTTGGGTGTTTCTCTTAAATAAAAGATAACACAAATCACTGCAGTCTCAGTCAATGTAGTCGATGCTTGGAGCCAGAAACAGGACTGATATATCATCATTCAGAGAGGCCACACAGCACACCAACCAGGCTCCATCCATAGATGTGCTGCAGCGGTGTTTTTAAGGGCCTCCGAGTATTGCTAGCGATAGCTGAATGGCTCTGCGTCACAAGGGAGCACAACATCGACTCCAAGGTTTCCCTGATCTCCTTTCATGGAAACTTGGAAATGAGGTTTGAGGACAAAGAAATGTGTAGTTTGCAGAAAGATGAGTTGGAAGAAAGGAGGAAGGAGAACAAACTTCAAAGGAATAAAGGAATAAAGATGGAGATTAATGGGTGGGGTTGGGAAAGCATCAGAGGAGGGAAGGAAGAAGGGAGCAAGATGCTGCCGAGAAGGAGGAAAATAAAGAGTGGGAGAGGGAGACTGATCGCTCACAGCGTGGCATACCGACAAAACAACAGCACAGATTTCTCAGCAGGTCGAGCCGCTGATGAATGGTGGTTAAATATCACAGCTGTCTGAGAGGAGGAGCTCGGAGGATGAAGGAGGAGGAGGGGTGCAAGTAAAGCTAGGAGAAGGACTGAGCGTGGTGATCAAAGCTGGAGCTGACAGGCTGTCAGGGTAAGGAGTGGAGACGTGAGGGCAAGGGAAGTGAGAGGGCAGAAAAAGAAAAGGAAGAGGAGGCGGTTGTTGGGAGGAAGAGGAAGGAGATGGCGCTGGTGACCACCTGCTCACAGCATGGTGTTCAGTCAGAACAACAGAGGAGATTTCTGAGCAGCCCAGAAGGAGATGAATGAAGCTGTTGATGAATGCTGGTTAAATGTGGTTAATGACTGTGGCTTTTCTGACCTTATAGGACCCGCCTTTGACTTTTGATTTGCTCCTTTTATGGTTTTGTGTTTGTACTTCCTGTCTCTGGCGATGACTCAGAGGCCAAGCTTGTGATTGGCTGCTAATACTCGTTTAGTCCGTTTAAATCAAAGTCTGGTCCGTTTTCCCCCTGGGTGCGGTTCATGTGTGCAGATATGAACACGGTAATCGCACTCGGTACCGGGACACTTTGGAGAAGGTGGTCTCAGTACAGTGAACTCCGGAGTCGTTCGTTTATAGTGGGAACATGATCCGACCCCGATAAGAACCAACTGCCAGGTGCACTCTGACATGGTTTGTAATGGCGAATTTTGTTTTGCTTGGAGTTCACTTGGATTTTTCTCTGTTGGAAAACAAACCAAATCATGGGGAAAAGCTACAAGTTTACAAATTCATCAACTGATTCTGTCAAGGTCTGGCTGTGTGGCAAGCAGAGGTTGGACCCAAATGCAGGACTCCAGAGATGAAACATGAACTTAAACATCTTTATTGTTGAGTACTACAAAGTCAAAGTTCAAAACAATAAACTCCTGCCGTGGTAACTAAGCCTCAAAGCTCGACAGGAGGACATGAAGACTGATGATGTGATGAGGAACACAGATAAACTGGAGACTTAAATACACAGGATAACAAGAGGATGGGCAACAGGTGGAAACACAGCAGGAACAAATCTGACTGATGGAACAGGGGAAGCAAAACTGAACATAACACACCTGAGACCAGGTAGCTTCAAAATAAAACAGGAAGTGACACCCACTGTGAGACCCAGACAAAGACACGCAAGCTTAACAATAGGAGAGGGACACAGAGGAGTGTGCTAAAGACAGAACACAGAGACGAAGACTATAGTGGACGGGACATGACAACAAGACTGACAAAGACGGGAAACACTGTGGACAACACACAAGGAAACACTAAGGGAACTAAACCAGAGCCACTAGGGATGAACAACAAGAAAAACGAATAAATATAAGAAAAACTAAACTAGGAAATATGAGTCATTCTAGAAACACCATAATGATTAGTCAAGAGGTCCAGGAACACAAAGCACTGGATCAACGACCCAGGACCATGATAGACTCGGACCAGAGTGAACAAACTATACATGTGAAAACGTCCTTAAGATGGACCTCCTGGTTCTCGGTGAGATGTTCCTTCCTCTGAGACTGATGTGATGTTGATGCAGTTGGTCTGAGATGAGAGGTGCTTTGTGACATGGAGCTTTATTAAATAAAATTAACAGACTGGAACATATTTATCTCCTTTTAACACTTTCTCCTTTTAAGTCCCATTCACACAGTGCTTTTATCTAAGACTCACACTCGGGCAGCTCAGGGTTCAGTATCTTTCCCAAGGATACTTGAACACATGGACAGGAGGAGGTGGAGATCAGTCCACCAACATTCTGATTGGTAGACGACCTTCTCTACCTCCCAAGCTCTTGTGAAGGACACGTGGATGTTCTGCACAGGCTGTGTTTGCTGGATTTGGGTTACTGCCTCCATATTTGTCAGTGTCCTTAAATGTGAAAAGGTTGTGTTCATCCAGGCTTCGGTACGAGTGATGTTGAACGTGTGAAACAATTACCCGGCCGCCTGCTGCTGCTGTCCTGATGCAACACGGAGGTGTTCCCAAACATGGCAAGGGCTGTAACCTCTCCAGGGTCTCCTCACACCTCACCTCTGAGGCTCCTTTTGATGTTTTTTTTATTTTTGACTTATCTGCCAAGGCTTGGGAGAGTGAGCTTGAAAAGTCTCAATCATACATTCTGTGTAGGATTAGGGTGCCGGTCATCATCGGCGATAACTTGGGGTTTCATTAATAAAAGGCTCCTCCACAGCTTAGCTTGGAAGACGATGACACACGAGGAAGAGTAGAAATGTGTCTTCTTCCTGTTACACATGCAGAAGAAGCTTAAAAGCTTCTGAAATGATATCACCGGATTCATCTCTGCTCTAATGATGCACCATTAATGCTTCAGACATCTGTAAACAGTGCAGCGCTCCTCTCTTAACATCATTTCACTGAGAGTACAGGGAAGAAACACAGTGAGGCTCACAGGCTTGCAGAACTGCACTGCCATCCATTAGTCGTTATATGAGACGTAATAAACGTTTGAGCTTTTCCAGACCATTTTCCCCCATGAATACAATTTCCCGCTTCATATTAGAGCTCCGAGAATCTTTTGCGGGATCTGAAAGAGTCATCGGTCCAAAAGATTGCACCCGTACTCTCATTACCTCAGTGCGAGGCCGATGATGTGCAGAAGAAATCTTTTCACAGGGCCGATGCAGTGGATTGTTGTATTAATAAAGGGCCTGATAAATAAAGTTAGCACTGTGTTAATTTTCATCTCTTATATTTTTACGCAGTAGCAATTTATGTTTGAGGTTCATTCGTGACGAGGGCTTCGTCTTCATTTATTTTTAATCTGTTCCACATTTTGTCTGATGTAAAACTGCCTGCAGCTCCATCACTTTAACTGCTGCTTATGGATTTTGGGGGTTTCCTGCATGTTGTTAATTTTTCAGGCCACACGAGGGCAGAGCACGCTAACAGGATGTGTTGGAGCTGAGGGAAAGTAAAGCAGATGATCCTGTGTTTCCGTAAACTTTGGCAAATACAGCTAACAGTCCGATAATGTGACGCAGATGGGAGTTGAAGATCATGCATCATCAGTGGCGCTTACGGGCAAAGACTGGGAAGCTTCTCTAACTGGGTGAAACAGGTGGATGGGAACTCTGAGAGTTTTTTTTCTTCCTTTTTTAAAGTTATTTTTACATTTAGGTGAAAATACATGAGCGCTTCACAGACGGCATGTGGAGGCATCAACTCTGAAAGTGTAAAAGGATTAGGAAAATAAAAGCTTCTCTGGGATCAAAACGGGGAATACATGAGAACAAGCACAACAGTCACATTTCCCACATCCTGGTCATATCTGTCCTCCGGAGCACAGGTAGGAGGACAGAGGAGAGGAGGAGGCACAAATGAAGAAAAGCCCCACAGCTGCTTTGGTTGGTAAACCTCCCACCACAGGGGGGCGCAGCGCTGTTGTCCACCAGGCAGAGGTGATTAAATCCAGAGGTTACTTGACTCAGGTGTTCCTAAACTGGGTGTCTGTAAATGGAGGTTACAGCAGCGGCTGATGGACAAATGCACACTGTAAGAAATGAACTTCCTGCTTTATGTAAGTTTACCTCTTTTCTTACTGGAGATGAGCTGATCCTGATGCTGCTTTGGTGGAAATGCTCCAGGTGCCTTAGATATCTCTGAGTGGAACAAAATGAGGAACTTCGAACTTTTGTTTTCTGCATTTTACCTGCTCAGCTGTCAGGCTTCAGGATATGGTGGCTGTTGGTGCGATCGTGTACTGCTGTGGGTCAGTGGATCCTCCCTCAAGGTGAACAGACCTCTTCCTCTGAGGGCTGAAGTGTGTTTTGATGTGGATTTGAGATCTAATTGCAAAGTGTGGAGCTTTTTGGGTCATTTATTTGGTTGGAAAAGTGTATTTGGGGTCAGATCCTTTGGTAAGTAATACCCCCTAGCCTGAGGCCGAGGCACTGTGCCGGCAGATGGTGGCTTAGAGGAGGAACTGCTGGCTTGAAAGGCCAAACATCCATCCTCTCTTAATCCAGCAGCTCAGTCCTCTCCTCTCCTCCTGCAAATCTTTTTCCAGCATCCGTTTACTCTCCAACTAATCGCACATCTGCAGTATCTGTCCCTGTAATGCTCTACGGCTGGATGTGTCTTTGTGATCTGATGGCACCTGTTCGAACTCCTGGCCTCACCTTTAGTGTTCCACACCTTTTTGCCGCCACAGTGAGCTTCTGCCGTGATGGTTACAGCTGGAACTGATGTTCCAGCTGTTGGTTTTCTTCGTTTCTGATGATGACTTACTGAAATTGAAAGCAGGTCACCCTGTGAGTGGGGTCCATCCCCTGGGCAGTATCATTGTCTGTTGCTGGGATAATTAAACTACCTGTAGAACCAGAAGACAAGCTGAGGGTTCAGGAAAGTCTTTAGGATTCATCCTATGGAGACCATGATGGTCTGTTTTCTATCTTTCTTTTTCTATTTTGTCTCAAAACAGTTTCAGTAGACTGACAAAGTGAATAAACATGTAGATGGCTCATTGTAATTCTGTTCAGACTTTGATTTTGTCAAGAAAAGCTAAAAATGTTAACTTGATGTTGCTCGGTGGACGATTGTTGGACTGTCGAGGCTTTCAGAGATCCAGACTTCAGTCAAAGCGGTGAACAAGCAACTTAAAAGCACAGTTTTTATTTTTCAGTTCCTCTGTGTTCTACGAGTTTTTCTCCTTGTTCAGCTTCTTTCTGCGCCCTTTAGCAGGTGACTGATGATCCTGGATTTCTCACGATATTTATAAGAATTTGTGTCCGTCCATCTCTTTCCTCCTTCCTGTATGTGTTTGTCCTTTTCTTTATAACTTGGCATTTGTATACCAAAGCAAATGTCACACACATAAGTAATCTCCCCTGATGGGCGTGGTGTATATGAGCAGCCACTGCGGTCTCCCTCCAGAGCGGCAACATTTTAAAGATAAAGACTTTTTTTCCAGTGCAGCATCCGTGTGAGGGAAATCAGCAGGAGGCCGTGGCTGCCCTCACCCACACCAGCATTCCCACCCTTCCCTCCCCACTTTTATTACTACCTCTATATATCATATCCTCCCCTCATATCTCCCTTCCTACTCCACCACCTCCTGCTGTCATTTTTGATGGATAAGGTCTTGTGATTGCATATTCAGACCTTTGGAGCATCTGCCCCTTTGGGACTGTGTGTGTGTGTGTGTGTGTGTGTGTGTGTGTGTGTGTGTTTTGTCTCTGGGCCTCCAGAGTTGATTGGATTGGATTCCTTTTACAGGCAGAAGGGCCGTATGGATGAACAAAGCACCACCAGTCAAGCCAAGCCCTCTCCCTGCTCAAATATTCTGTGTGTGTGTGTGTGTGTGTTTTCCTGTATTACCATGTCCTTTGTCTTCTGAGCAGAGCTCCAGATAAGCACTTTCTTATTTTGCAGGCTGTGGACAGGGTACCATGTTGCTGCGTGTTAATTGGCCACATTTTTCTTCCTCGCCGTTGGTTTGGAACCGATGGCAGTGCTCAGTCTCTTCTTATTGATCCGTATCGACTTATAAATGTCGCTGGCAGTAATTTTCTGAGTGGCTGTGCAGGTTAACAGCTCTGTTTGTGTTTAAGTTGAGGCTGTCAGTTGTGACGTGAGCAGATGATTTGATTGTGCTTTTTGTTCTCGGGCTCTCCTAGAGTAGCTTTGCATGATTCACAGTTTAGAATAATCCCTCCCACTGGGTCTCGGTGCAGCGTCTCAGGTCATCTTGCTTGCCTGAAATGAGCTTCTCGCGATTGGCCGCCCCTCCCCTTGATGTGTGTCTGCGATTCTCTCTATGACATCATACAGATCCAAAAATAGCGTTTAGAGCAGATGGTTTTTTGTTTTTCTCTCTCGGGGATTACTTGCACGCACGTCAACCTCATTATGTGAAACTTTAATCATGTTTCATATGAGCATCCATGATTGGAGCAGGAGCTGAGTGACAGGAAGTGAGGAAAAGCAGAATTTGTGTCCTGTACATAAACCCATCAGTTATGATTCAGGTGGTGTTTAACCCAGGGATGACCACTCTGGTATTTCAGTGTGAACGTGAAGCTCAGGACTAAGGCTTTTGCTTCCTACTTCAGCGGATTAGCACCAGATTAGTGGCGAACCTTTTGTTGTGGATGGATCGTCTCAGACGCTCTCTCTCGGGTGAAGTTTGGTCTGCATCTTTTTCCTGTCGTCCGAGGGCATTTGAATCTGCCCATCAGGGAAGTTGTAGCAGGGCTGTATGCTTTAGATTTTTGGAAGTACTTCAGTTAGAACAGAGTCTATCATCTTTAGATGGAAACTAGCTAGCTAATGTCCTGCGGAACCTTGTAAATCCTCTTTTTTCATGAACGCCTAGAAGTTAAATTATATTGTAAAAACTGGGAGAACGGCCACACTGAATCTGGATCAAATGGTTAATGATGTCAGACTTAATAAGCAGTTTGGTCGGGCCCTTTCAGGGGGTGGGGTGCCCTCGGCCTATGGGCCTGGGGCTCGGTCCACTCTGGCACAGCTGGCTGCCGGCGGAGCTCACGGGCACATCACTGCAACCCCTCTGGCTTCTGCTCCGTGGCTGCTGGATGACCCCTCGTCTGGGGCTCTCCTCAGCTCTTTCCGGGAGGGTGGCACGGTTGCCCCTCCGTTGGTCTTCCTTGGATTCTTGCGCTCTGGGGGTCTCTGGATGTCTGGAGCCTGGATCTCCTCCATACCTGCTTCATGCCCTGGGGGACGGGGCTGTGGCTCCCCACACCCTCTAGCAGATCGTTACATGAAGGAACCTTTTGAATACAAGCGCGCTCATGCTCACAGGTGTTCACACGGGTGCTCACAGACACAAACTACACCCTTCTTGGCTGCTACCTCAAAGCACACTGTGCGCTGTCGATCTTACGTGCTGCACAATAATATTCAATATTTAGTATTTACTGTTATATACACAGATTATCACGATGATGTTGTTTATTATATTGCTCTTTTTTT
>VUQG01011534.1:3224-17676 GCA_015106755.1 Etia nguti
GGGGGGGGGGGTTGTGTGTGGGGGGGGGGGGGGGGGGGGGGGAGATCTTTCTTTGTGTCCTTACACTCCACGGCACAGAATCTGTGTAGAGCAGGTGAGCAAACAGTCGGGCAACGTTCCTCAGTTTGTTGGTCTCCAGTCGGTGAATTGTGTCGTACTGCTCCGAAAATATCGCCTCAAAACTCTCCATGTACTCCTTCTTCAAGAGACAGAACCTCTACACACACACACACACACACACACACACACACACACACACACACACACACACACACACACACACAGTTAATTTAAAAACAGAAGCTTTTAATTTTAGTTCACACCAAAATCAGGTTAAATGTGCTCTCTTTACTTAAATTAATTACAGCGAAACTCAAGATAACAATAGCAAAAAACAAAAAAAGATCGAGTTAAACATGATACATGGCCAATAAACATAAAAAGCTTGAGCACTTCCTTTTAGTTGTTCTTTTCTTTTAAAAAGTGGCACAACAAGATTTATATGCAGCTCAGTGAAGACTGTCACAGAAAGGGTGAAACAGTCACATTCATGCAGAGAATAGAAATCCCTAACAAATATCTATGAAGGGAAGATGGAAAATAACAGACTCTTTAAAGCAACACTGTTCTCACGATTGTGGAGACAAAGAGTGCGTGTGTCTGCATGTAGGTGTGTGTGCGTCTCACCCCAGCCAGCAGGCCAAAAAACTTCTCATAGGTCCTCTGCTGAGCGCAGCAGTCCAGGATCATGTTGCACAGCTCCTTCTGTTCATACACACACAACACTTCCATTAGTACAGTCAAACTACCGCAGTCACATCAACTTGCAGGCTGTGGCCAAGCTATCAGTGGTCCTATTAGGAACAAGTTCATTTAACATTTGTAGCCTTCTGATAATGTAGTCAGAAGGTCTCTGTGCACTCTGATGTTTCTTATCATTTATGACCGCACTGTTTCAGAGACGCAGAGGAGACACATCTAAAGATAACATCAGTCAAACTGAGGACAACTCGTTACACTACTGTAAGTTTTTTATTGCTGGATGATTTTTGTTAGTAAAATTTTGTTTAGTTTCGTCTGCCACCACTTTTCCAGCGTGCTCTTAGGCAGTGTAGATATTTTTTATGCCTTTTTTTTTTTTTTTTTTTTTTTTTTTTTTCTTTTTTTTTTTTTTTTTTTTTTTTTTTTTTTTTTTTTTTTTAACTTTTTCTCTCCTCTGTCTCACCAGAACAGCACCCTCCTCTTTGTTTCAGACTTCCTGTCATACAAATTACACACAGCTTTCCTCTCCTGCTTAACAAAACACACACTTTAGCAGTGTGAAATGGTGCAGTGTCTCTCTCCATGTAGCAGGAGAACTTGTGAGTGAGTGGGGTTAGGCTGTCATGCTGCATTTAAGCCATTGTAAGGGAACAAATGCTTATTTATAGGGTTTCAAAAATTATGTTTACCAGTCTGTGACACCTCCTCCTCTAGTGGTTCTTACACCTGTATGGCCAGTTAGTAATGCGTCTCTACAGACTGCCCTACTAATCCACCACAAATGGATGCAGTGCTAATAGTAAATGGCACAGACCAGTTGAGAATTATCATCTGAGGTTTTTTTTCAGATCAATTTACAGATGATGCCTTTAGACTTCTAATTCTACCATGAAAGCTGCGAAATTGAATGGAAATATGTTTTTTCTTCAACAGTCGACTGAGTCACTGCTTAATATCTAGGTTAGTTTAGGTCCAGACTTATATTCCATCAGCAGCTCAGTCATGTTTCACCTTCACCTTACTCTGGATATGAGATTGAACATTTCAGCCTGCATGCCAAAAATATACTTTTGGTGGAAAGGGGAGTAAACCACATTTGTCAAGTTTCAAAGCATTAACGTACATAGGCTTACTGAAAATAAAAATCGACGCTGGTCTCTGATCTTTAACACTGGACCAAAAGCAGCAAAACAAAAGGTAATTTCATTGGGCTACAACCTTTGGACTGTATACCATCTACAGTATGTTAACTATGATCAAAAGCAGCTGCTCCGTGATGCTATCAGGTTTAATCTCATGTCATCCTTGTACTGCATCCCCCGGGAATATTCTCTGAGGCAGGAACATTTAACAAACACAAAGATTACTATTAAAACAATAAAAGACAAGAATGCTGCCAAGTATATAAACTAATTCATAACACTACTACTGGCTCTGCAGCACTGTACACATAAATACACTTTCATCACTTTTAATACATGAATAACAGAACGAGATGCTGCTTTTTCAGTCTCTTACAGGTATCAACCACTAAAACACTGGTTGTGACAGTGATACAAACAACCACACACACAGCTGATTGCCCTCTGTAAGAGTTTGTCGCCACATCCACACACACAGATGACCTGCACCTGTCACCCTATGAAACTTACTGCACGTAATTATCAGCTCAACATCCATTACTGGAACACAAAAACAATTACGCCACCGTTTCAGCTAAATTCTCATTTTTTATGGCTAGCTGAGTGTTCAACAGTTAAAGGATGCAAGCACCTTTAACTTTACAATTGTGCGTTTTCAGTGTAAGTGTGTTTGTTTGTTCGTGTGGACTCACCGTTTGGCTTTCTGGGAAGTCCATCTTAATCAGTTTGTGAGCACACTCCTCAAAGTCCAAGCTGCAAAAACAAACAATCTATTAATCAATCAAACAATCGATCACAGGTGTACAATTGTGAGCTCATGCTGGTGTGTTTCTGTTTGTGTCGTCTATCAATCGGTTTCACTTTTTCATCCTGTTGTCCAAGCTTGAGAACCGTTCTTCAGTGAAACCATGGTAACTAGGTTGCTCATACTCAGGTTTGTATAGCTGTCTTTGTGAGGGCACTCTGTGGCCTAATACATTTTCTAGCACTAAACTCTTATCTCAACCAGCCTTGTTAGCCAGAGTCCTTCCTCCCAAGGTTTCAAATTCAAACAGGTCCTCAGAAAGACACACACACACACACACACACACACACACACACACACACACTTAATTATCAGTCCAATTCAATCAAACATAGCAGGAGCTGTAAATAACTGCCAACACCCGCAGAGAAAACCAAGTTACTCACTGTATGAATGTGTATTTTTAGGAGTGTGTTACACTGTGTTTGTGTGTGTGTGTGTGTGTGTGTGTGTGTACCTGGACTGAATAGCGAGGTAGATGGTTCTTCTGAAAGCAACCAGGTTGACTTCTGTCTTATCAAAGATGGTGACTTTCTCGTCTGAGAGGGAGACAAGCACAAAGGTCATCTTTAATAATAATAATAATGTATACTTTATTGATCCCCGTGGGGAAATTCCTCTCTGCATTTAACCCATTCACTCAGTGAAGCAGTGGGCTGCCATTGGGCGCCCGGGGAGCAGCGTGTAGGGACGGTACCTTGCTCAGGGGTACCTCAGGGTAGCCGTTCAGGGGAATCGAACCCCTGACCTTCCGATCACGGGGCCAACACCTTACCTACTGAGCTATCCCTGCCCCTTAAAAAATGAGCCGATTGGATGTGTTTTAAATGTGTTAAAATCAGAACAGAAAAATGTTTAAAAATCAAAATAGTTAAATGTAAACACGATCAATTCTTAATGAAATGTCACCCGAGTAATTATCGTTTATTAGTGCAATATAGAATTAACATGAACCAATGGTGCAGGTAATCTAGTTTAATTGTGGTCAAACAGCATGCACTTGACTTTTAATAATACTCAAACTTAGTAATTGCGTATTACTTGCCTTGATGTAACAGTATTAGTTACATCAAAGGTGTCACCAAAAGTGAGTCAGTGACAATAGCCTCATGTTAAAATGCCCACATTCACACATGAAAACAACATATTTACAGTGTGATACAATAACATTTTATATATAGTTTATGTATTATTTTTGTAACTCACACATTTGGATAGTGTCCAGGCTAAAAATTAGTGGTCTGGCTCTTGTTTGATAGTCAGCTGCAGTTTGCTCTCCTTCAAGAACTTTTGCTAATCGGATGTGAAATTAATTGAACTGAATTAACTAGCAGGTATTTCTGTCTGTGCAACACCCATACAGTTTATGGATGAAGCTTGCTAACCAAGCTGGCTCGCATTAGCAGACTCTTGTTTAGATATAGTCACTCGTGGGCAGAAAAAAAAACGACAGCATAGCAGTGCCTAAAATTGACTCATGAGGTATTGTTTTTAAATACTTTACTGTCCGTTCTCCTGTAGCTGTACTCAGAACTATATTTAGTTAGTGCTAATGCTTTTAGTGTAATGCAGTCACAGGAAAAAAATGTTTTTTAAAAAAATTTACTCAGCTGCTTTTACTGGCAGCTGATTGTTTTAAATATTCCAAGAGGTAATGAGCCATTCGATGAAAGTCTGGAGGCACAAGACTCCAAACAAATTTCTCAGCAAGCTGGCCAACTCCTTTCACAGAGCTTTGCTGCGTTTGGAGAAAAAAACCCTTGAAAGTGAAAATAATCAGGACTGTCCAAGGCATGACGGCTAAATGGAAATTACAGAAACATCCTCATTACAACAGTTCTGTTAGCTGGTTGCACTAAAGCTGAATCGGGGCTGAACATCAAGCAACATAGTCCTAGATATTTGTCTGTGCTTACAGCCCAGGAGTCAGAATTTCCCTCCATTTTAAAGCTTATAAATTATATTTCTGATAATGTTACAATAATTTCTTATGGAACAGACTTGGGGGTTATTTCATGATACCATCTTTCAAAGAAGTCTTTAGTCTCTAACTATTTATTATTTGTGATGTTCAAAATAAATATCATTGTGTTATTTTGTCAGATATCAATACAACTGTTTTCACAGGCCAAGTGTTTAAAAAACACAAATGCAAAAAGCAGACCAACTCAGCAGATTAACTTATTTGTCTCACCATCTCCTTCCTCCTCATTCTCATCTTCATCATCATCATCGTCTTCATCACTGTCATCTCCCTCCTCCCCTGAATCGCTGCTACCCTCATCCAGGATATCTGAAATGAGGCGTCATCTTACTTTGGTTAAGCTGTAAACAAGCAGGCAGGCGATTGGACAGTTCAGAGTGCGATGATTTCTTACCTCTTTTAATAGTTTTATATTTCTCCTCATTCTCCAGGAAGTCTGGATCCATCTTAAATACATCTAAGTGAACAAACACACAAAGACTGTGTAAACATTTCTGAAAAGTCACATGACTCCTCCCCCCCACTCTCCCTCAGGTCTTACTGAGGATGTCCTCGGGGTTGTATTCGTCATCTAGCGGCAGCATGTGAGTGAACTGGTCATCTTCATCCACCAGATCCAGGCCTTCGGGGATTACTGGATGATCTTTAAAACCATCTTTCCTGATAGCAAACATCACCTCTATCATGTACTGGACCCTCTTGTCAATGGCCGACTCGTGGAGGACATTCCTAAGACGCTCAAATATGGCTGCAAAGAGAACAGGGAGAATGTGCATAAACTTTCTGAATTCTTACATTCAGAACAATGAATTCTCACAAGTATTTCAAGAGAAAAGAGATGACAACGTGAGGAGAAATGAAGCCTCTTAGCAGGTAATACTGTTGTAACGAAGCAAGGATACTCAGTTTTTTTGTGTGAAATCACAAATGCAAAAGTAAATTCTCCGGTTTCAGGAGCTCAGACCAAAGAATGTTTGAATTGGCTGCCATTAAAAGTTTTGACTTGTTATCATTTGTTGTTCTAATTACAAAGCTCAGCCTACGCCACCATCTCCCACTGTGAAGAAAGAGACCGTTATAAAGCTGCTGCTGCTTCAGCGTACCGTTGATTCCTCGAGGGGACACTTCGGTCAGCTTGAGACCACATTCCTTCAAGAAGGAAATGGCGACCTCCACACTGTCATCAGTTGGACGCTCGAGCAGCAGAGTGAGCATCTCCAGACACAAAACCTCGTGGGCCTGAAGGCGAGTGACATCAGAGCAGAAAGCGACAGAAAAAGCACGCATCCAATTAGAATCTGGATGTCAACACTCGAGCCCTCGGCCAGTATTTAACTTTGAAATCAGGACCTACCACATTCTGGTTGATGAGATGAGCTACGAACTTTGAGGCGGTCAGGCACTGTTGCTAGAAAACAAAATGCAGATTTTAATGCATGACTACTGCTGATAATTACTTGAGCACACATTTAATATCAGTGTCATAAAAAAAGACATTTCTATCTGCATTTGTTACAGACAATTTACTTTTCTAAATATTGTTCATGCCTTCAAGAGATCATACTAAAATTATCTACAGCAGGTAGAAACACACTCTGGACTGTGTTCAGAAGCTTCCAGTACTGCCAGTTATTTCTCTTATTTAGATCCAGTTTCTTTTCTATCTCAGTAATTTGGACACATGCAGCATCAGTCTGCTCAAATTGGAACATTTCCACCTCTGTCACTTGAAAAAGGACTTTTAGATTCAGACTGAGTGTCATTCAAAACCAATTCTCAAATGAATAAATAGAAAGGGAGGCCTATTTTTAGCCTCTTACTCCAGTAATATGTAAAAACAAGCATAAATACTAGAATATGCAAAGTTCAACAGATGAAGGTCAAACAGACATAACAGGCATTTGAACTACCTCATAACACACATGCTCACAAAGCTAGCTGTTTGTTATTATACTGTAGACAGAAGTTTCCCAAGTAATCAATTTTAGTCATAAATATGCAAATGAATGCAGCAAGGTGCTCTAACGTCTAATCAGATCATCTCCTCCACATGCAGCGTCTGTGATTTATATATGATATGCTATGCATGAGTCATTGTGTTTAGCAGTGGCAGGATATAAAAAGTTATTTTTAATACCAAAATGACAGGTGCATTATTTGGAGGCATCTTATTCTTTGTCTTTATGAGAAGAATGACATGAAGGTGACTAGTTAGGCGTTAATAATGCTTTGTTTTCTGCTGCAACTTTCCTAAAGTCACCGTCCAGGGTTATTTCCTTCATCCAACCTCACTAAGTTTCTAAAGTGCTGCAGTGTGTACTGGTCAGATGATCTTGTTTAGTAGTCCTGGATTTCAATGTTCCGTTGTTGTAAGTATCTGGGCGTCTACGTTTGACAGTAACACTTCACCATTACTGTTTGTGGATCCACTAATCAACAGCGACAGACAGATGGGTACCTTGAGGTTGCGGCGGTAGCTTCTCCTGAAAGTCAGGATGAGACGTTTAAGGATCAGCTCTCCGATCTGAGGGAACTTTGAGTTGATGATGGCAACGACAGCAGCGTAGA
The DNA here is from genome assembly GCA_015106755.1 of Etia nguti. NCBI lineage: Eukaryota > Metazoa > Chordata > Actinopteri > Cichliformes > Cichlidae > Etia > Etia nguti. Next base: position 10,486 of record VUQG01011534.1, read on the forward strand.
CATGAGTGAAAATGGGAGAGGCCGTCTGAGCCTGCAGTATCGAACGAGCCAGCAGTCCCCTGACAGGCAAAGAAGCAGTTACAGGGAGAGCGTCAGTCACGAAGGTCTTTTTTCACTCTCTTTAATCAGTTACACTGATCTGGAAAGTTAAAGCCAATAAAGTATTTGATGTCTGTGCCAAAATGACAGGTCTCTGTGGCACAAAGCCTTATCTTAAAATGTACACAAATGAATGCATTTTCAATTTCATCTGACAGATACAACAAACTCCATTTGACTTCAAAGGTCATTGAAAATCTAACACTGACGTCTCATTGGTGTGTGTGTGTGTGTGAGTGTGAGAGTGTGAGAGAGAGAGAGAGAGTTCACCTTCCCCTGACGACATTTTCCTGCAGCAGCTCCTGGATGATGTTGATAATGTTGGATACGTTGACTTTGTTGATCAGACCGTTGATGGACTTCTTTAGAGCTTCCCAGCTCATTCTCTGATAGGCCAGGCTGTACAGCGGACAGGGCATCATCAATTACATGCAGTTCTTTAAATAAACAGTTCGCGGTTTGTTTGTTTTTTAACTGCAGTTTTACTGCAGGTACATTTGTAATGAATGCGACTGCTCTGATTTGCTTTACTACTCTCTGTTATGCAGCTAGGTGCAGGAACAGTTTATAGTTTGTCATGGTGATGTGTCCAAGCATCACAACAGAATAAAAAGAAAAAATGTTTTTGAATACTTCTAGTGTAACAAATATAAACATTTCAAAACATTCACACCTGGACTACAGCTTCCAGGGACACTTTCTAATCTTAGTGTACAGGACTAAAGTACTAAAATGCTCTCTTACCTGCTCTTGTCAGTGATTTGCTGCTGCATCAAGCGCAGCTTAGCGGGAGGAATGTAAGCGCCTCCGGTCCTCGTCAGGATTGGATCAAGCTCCTCCTTTTTCCTTTTGACTGGCGGCTCATCGGCCGCAGCTGGTTCTCTGTTAGCCAGAGGGGAAGCAGAGCGACCCCGCCTCCTGTGATCTGAATCAGCCTCTCGATTGGCTCGTCGGTCAAAACGGCCATCTCTGTCATCGCGCCAATCATCATAGCGATCCCTGCAGCAAAGAAGAAACAAAGGAACGGGTTACTTTTTTAAATAACACTTTTCCTTAAAAGAAAAAACGTTCAGGTCTGATTTTGACTTGATTAGTCCAGAGAAATTGATCATATCAACACTGTTATGCTGAATTGGATTTTTAAAGTTGAGTTTTTTGTTTTAGCAGGATTTATAAAAGTTGGCTAGCAGCTGGGAAAGAGGACATTGTATCTAATATATCATATTTCTGTTGAGTGAAATCTTTCTGAAACTTGTGAAAATGAAACTTGTTAACCCATATGGACTAGGGGCCACATAAGTGCTAAAATGAACACCAGCCAACCACAAAAGTTGCAGTGATTACACATCTGCCTTTACCGTCCATAACGTCTTCTATCGTAACGGTCCCTGTCCCTCTCCCTGGATCGGGATCTGTCACGTCCTCTTGATCTCGACCTCTCTCTTCCTCTGGATCTCGACCTGTCCTGTCCTCTGGATCTTGATCTTGATCTCGCCCTCCCTCTAGATGTAGATCTGTCCTTTTCCCTGGATCTGTTTCTGTCTCTTTCTCTGGATCTATTTTTCTCTCTGGATCTGGATCTGTCCGTATCCCTGGATCTGGACCGATCTTCTTCCTTGGACCTGGATCTGTCTTGCTCTTTGGATCTTGATCTTGATCTCTGGAATAACAAACAAGCACAGTGACAGCATTATTAAGTTTTCATGTGTTAAAATGATTTGGAAAAATCTGAAAGCAAGAAGGATTTGGACAACACGGAGAACACCAGAGCAGCACAAAACTATGCTGTCATTTTTAAAAGTTTGAGTTCAGCTGAATAAGAGAGACAACCCAGCAACGTGAAGTCGGTCTGCCTCAGGTCCTGCATCAAGTAAAAGCCTGTATGCACCTGGGGAGCTTGTGTCTAAGTTGACAGTAATGGAAACAAAGTCCTCTTTGATTTGTGATTCTGTCAATCAACAAGTTAAATCTTTATTCAGTGTCTTCTTCACTGGGTGCACTCATAAATCAGGCCAGCTGACATTAAACATGCTACTGTGTCTTACATCGGTGCCTCAAGCTTAAACTGGGTCCTGTTCTCATGGTAACCATCTCTTCAGACCAAGCAGTTTTTCACACCAGCTGTCCAGAACTGCAGCCTGAATAATCTACTGTGCAACGTGCAGATTCCTGCACAGCCACATTTTCAAATGCAACATAATCGTGTCTTAAAAGCACAACATGAAAAAAAGTAAGTAAATAAGCTTCTTCAGGTACTTTATTCAAAACTATTCTGACATTCGAGATCACTTTTAGGCAAGAATAGTAACAAAATGCTTCAGTTCACATTTCCATACAAAAATACAATACTGTCACTTCCTGAACGCTTCTTTGGACAGTATCTAAAACATAACATGGATCACTAAACTTCATTTACCAAAGCATCTGACTGCATGAACTTTTTAAGATTTTGACTTTAAATGAGTCAGATCCTGATCCTCGCTTGAACAGACAAATAAGGTGTTTCTGAATTTATTGTTTTGGCTGGATCATTTTTATTACTGCTGTGAATCTCAACTATTGTTCGGTATAGTTGGGAAAATCAACTTACTTATATTCCACCTACTACTAATGGTGTTTCTCACTCCACACTCAACATTTTTGATTGATGAGGAATTATAATATACAATATATATATATTTATAAATATAAAAAAGGCTTTCAGCATATGTTTCAATCCTCTGTAACTGTCTGAAAGAATCTGATTCTTCCATTTCTACCGCAGTAGTCTGTGCATTATGAAATGTGACAGACCAGTAAAAGCCACATTTCTTACTCTGATCTGAGCCACGCTGCTCCGAATCTTTCTCAGTGCTGATGAATGATGTTCATCCTCATCACTGCTGCTGCTGCTGCTGTCTGAACTGCTTGAGGATGGGCTCCTGGAGGGCCTGCGTTCCACAGAACTTGGCTGAGGGGACCTTCGCTCATTGGGGCTTCTTTCAACTGAGCCAGCCTGCTGGGGTCTGCCCGATGCTGGACTAGACTCATTCTCTGAAGGTCCTGCAAAGAGAAAAATAGATCCAGAGCAGTATTAGTATATCCAGTCAACATATCCTTCTTCTTCCACTTACCCAATTTAGGAATACTGTGGGGCAGAAGGCAGGGTAGACATCGAACAGGTCACCAGTCTGTCACAGGGCTAACTGGAGACTTGTGCTTCAGACTATGACTATGCAATAGCTACGTCATAACCGCAAACTTTGTGAAATTTTGTAACAACGTACGTGAAAGACACTCAAACAACTCAAACTAAAATGGACACCAGCTAACCACAAAAACGGCAGTGATTACACATCTGTCTGTTACCATTCATACCATGCACCTTACAGCGCAACCTAATTACATGTTGCACCCACAGATTCTTCTCGTGCATTTCAGGCTACTTTTTCACCGCAGTTTTTTAATTTATCAGTGACAGAATAACAATCATCATCTCAACATAAGAGATAATAATTACAGCATCAATATAAGGACTCACAAATGTCAGCAAATTCCTGAGGGGAAATTGCCAAAACTATTAAAATGGACGTGTGGGAATGTACAAAGAAGATGAAAAATTTGAGAGACAAATATATTTGCCTTTTTAAAAAAAACAAACTGACCACCACAAAACTGGAGGGAAAAGGTCCATGCATTTTATTTGTTTCTATCAAGTGGTACGGAATGTAAAACATGTAGACACACCCACAAATTAATTTAGACATAATGTACCAGCACAAGCACAAATGCCAGCAGGCTCTACAAAGATTCACCGCAGAAATCTAAATCAGGCCTAACAAAAAAATATGCACATTCACAGACACACTTACGGGCCAAACTCACATGCATGTGGAAGTACACCAGAGTTCCCAGCAAGGGCTACAGGGAAAATATGCAGAAAGACCCAGGTGCTGGATTCAAACCCAGGACCTTCTCGCTGTGAGGTGATAGCTAACGACTGCACCACCGTATTGCTCAAGTATAACGGATGGAGATTAAAGCGACTCTTATTACAATAACATTAAGTGTAGGGTTGACAGCAGCATTTACTCACCACTGTTTTCTCTCTGTGCAGGACTGGGACTTCGACTTCTGTCTGCAGAGTCCATACCTGGAAAGGAAAAAAAGACAACTAAGACATTCACTTTGATAGGAGAAATGCAGGTTTTAATTGAAGAAACACAAAAACACCGCACATTTTTTTTCCACAAACCCCGTTACATTAACAAAAAAGAAAAAGAAAAAAACATGTCAATGAGTTAATAAGACTTTCTGACATGGTTCTCAGACACGATCCACGTTTTTCTACGAAGGACTCAGTTTACAGACTTGTTGATCTGACATTAGTCTGCTCCAGATAAACTTTACATTAAATCACTAATACTCAATACAGGGCAAAGGATACACTTACTGTTTATTAACCGTTTTGTGACCCATTAACGATAAAGTAAAAGGGCTGATGACTTCCTGGTAATGTTTAATCACCGTTCTGACAGTCAAAATTTTTCATTGCCAACAGACGGAAGAGTTCACAATATGATAACTGAGCATTTCCTGCGAGGAATATTATTAAATGATCAAGTTTTTATGTCTTAATAACCGATTAAACATATTTTGGGAAGGTTCTTAAAACAGCAACACCACGCGTTACTAAAAACGTCTTTTCAAATCAACTCCTCAGTTTTATCGCCATGTGTGTTTAGCTGAGCTAAAGTTAGCTTGTGTGCTAATGCTGTCTCGGCTACAGCGAGCTAAGCTTCTCGCTGCTATTTGCTGTCACTAAAACATTTAAGATTTTATTTCCTTCGTACTTTGACAGAAAGTCCGTCGAGCTAAATTGCTTTGTTGGGGTTTTAACGTCCTTACCGTACAATTTCCCGGCTTTCCTTAAATCACTGTCGTTCGTCTGGCGGAAAACTTCCTATAATAACCTACATTACTTCCGGGTGACAGATCGCTTCCGGATTTCACAATAAACGCAGTTTGTGAAGTTTGTTTTACTGTTGTTGTTGTTGTTATTGTTCTTTTCCAGTTTAACTTTATTTCAGAATTCAACATCTATAAATATACACATCATCTGATTGTCAGATTTGCAACACAAGAAATAGAGTGTATAAAATAAAATAAAATAAAATAAAATAAAATAAAATAAAATAAAAACATACAAGGCCATTTGTACACATGGAATTTGATCACTTATTGTTTCATTCTGTTTTTTTATTTTTTTATTTTCAAGGTCCTCAGTTGTGGTGCTATATTGTAAAGTTCGAAGGTTTAAAAGGGAATATCCAGCTTCAAAACAAAGCTTTATTTATCTAAATAAATAAATCTTAGTTTATTTACTTAATAAACTAAGAATAAACTAACTTAGAGTTGCATATCTGAAAATTTTCACTTAGCATCCTGAAATTTTTACTTACTTCTGAGTATCTTGAAGTTTCGGGGTGCTGAGTAAGTGGGAATTTTCAAAACTTCAAGATACCTTACACAAAATCTATTTGACTTATTAACCCAAAGGTTTGACTTATATATATATTTTTTTTTTTTTAAGTTTTTTTGATTTTGTTTTGTTATTACAAGAATGCCTTATTTTTAAATCTTTGAACATAGAAAGGCACAGAAAGACTTTCAGCTGTATGGGAGGACATGTTAAATTACTGCTTAGTTATTTAGAACAGTTATGGAAGAACATTCAGGAAAAATAATGTTCTCATATGATTTACTATATCATAATACCAAGTGTGTAGTAATGTGAAGATCTGTGAGTAAGTCCCATTTCCATTAGTAATACTTCTTTTTTGTGTGCGTACGTTTAAAGGTAGGAAAAGTACTGGCCAGTTATACTGAGAGCTTAAAAACAAGACAACAACTGTAAACACTAGTTGTTGTCTTCTTTGGAGGTGTCACAAGCCACAGCTAGTGTTTACAGTGGAAATAGATGGCCTTCTTTACTGTTCTCTCAAACCATTTGTCTCTGTCCAAAACGTGAACACTGGCATCTTCTAAAGTGTGTCCAGAGTTTTCCGTTGTCGGCCAGGTGATGGGAATGACTCACACTTTTTTCACACCTCGGCTCATGTGACGACTCACATGATCAATAGTAGGTTAACAACTCTAGGAAGTACAGCAATTTTTATACACAGCACTCATTTTCTCAAATTGTCTCAAATTAGACAGACTAACGTCATTTTATCAGGGGTATTTGATAAACTGGAAATTTTAAAGCCTGCATGTAATGTCCTCATTTTTTTTGAATGACGTATTAGCTTTGGATGTGTTATGAAGTTGTGAAGCATCCTGCAAAACAAACTTAGGTATACTAACATTGTGTTAGCAGTTTATTGCAGGATAAACATGTTAGTTAGCTGTAATGTGATTTAAAGTAAAGAACTGTGTGTGTGACTGGGGCACAAAGGCTGTGGTGCTCATGGTCAGGGCCGTGCAGAGATGTTTAAAGGGGCGGGTGCTCAAAGTTAAAAAGGGCCACACAGAACCAGGCTGAAGAACAACAACACACATTCTTTAAGAATCTAATTTGAATCGCATCATACCATATCACTGTGATCAGGTGGGGACAATGCAAAGCAAATATAGCCTATGTTTTACCTGATGGGGTACAATGTTGCTGTTGAGGGGTTGCTGCTGCTCCTGCTGCTGATAGTGCTGGAGGCCAGGGCTGTGTTGATCTGGGACTGTAGACTGTAAAAGTCCATAGGAGAGATGGTAGCTGATTAAACAAGTGTTATGAGATAATAATAAAATACAAAGATTTGTGACAGTGCTTGGAACCATAAGGCAACAAAACTGTGAGAAATAAACTAGACTCTGCCTGTGAATCACTCTTTGCCTCTCTTCCTCCTTCCATCTCCTCATCTCATCTATCACTCTCCAGTTGCTGTGAATCTGAGAAAAAGGCACAATTTGCTATTGCACTGATCTATTATTTAATTATCCACACTCAAAAACTCTTGCACCTAATCCATAATAAAGTAATAACAGAAAAATGTTATAGAACCAAAACATTGCAGGTGTGTTTATTATTGTTTTTATACTGGAATACCTCTGCAATGC
>VUQG01011542.1:23569-38764 GCA_015106755.1 Etia nguti
TTAAGCGAAACAAAACAGTCAGATAAGTCAAACTTTACTCAACTCGTTCTTCTTGCTTCCTCCACGTCCGTACCATTGATTTTTTTTTTTTTTTTTTTTTTTTTTTTTTTTTCTTGTTTTTTTTTTTTTTTTTAGGAACACTCAAATTTTTCCCTTTTCAATAGCAGACAGAAAATCTATATGATTTAGTATCCAAATGAAGGCAATTGTTGAATGGAAATTTTTTGGGTAACCTGTTAAGCACCGTTATTTATTCTGTTGTTATTCTTTGTGATATTGTGTATAATGATTAAAGGCTTCTTTCTTTAATCATTAGTCTTTGTTTCAATTTTCACATTTTTTTCCCAGGGAATTTCAAAGCCGCTGGCATCCATCCTGACTTGTCTGACTTGCTGTCTTCAGCAAGAGTTGCCTAGCTTGCTTGAATATTCATGAATCAAGTAATGCAGCAGATAGCTGCAGATTTGTTATTGAATAAGGATGCTGCTGTGTGCAGCTTTCTCAAGGAATACAGAGATCTTGTGTTCCACAGAATGGGCTTTACTTTCTCACATTATCCCCATTCCTCTTAAAGATGTACAAAAATGCAAGGAAATATTTGACTAGTCTGATTCCTTTAAGACAGCGTAGGAAAAATCCTATATTGATATAAAGGGTACTGGGAAGGGACAAGGTTGCAGTTGACGTCCACATAAAAGGAACAGGAAGACAGACGCTGGCAAAAAGACAAAGAGACGAAAACAAACAATTCCACCCTGTGGTGCAGAAGGCCAGCGGGGATATGTGAGAGTGTTTGGTTGGGAAACCTCGAGAAATGTCAAGCTAAGCATACATCAATGGAGGCAAGGCGGGGCTGTCAGGGAGCATTAATGCAACACGCTTGATGTTTTAGTAATGAGGACATGCTGTACAGAGTGGCAAAGATGCCGGGACGCAAACAAGTGCCGGCGAGGCATGGACGATCAGCCGTGGAATCAGACTTAACCGAGAGAATGAGAAACAAACAGACAAGATTGCTGGGGGGGAAAAATAAACAGCAAGGCAAGCAGCAGAGGACTGAGACATTCTGCTCGGGAGTATGAGTAATACTTAAGGTCATTAGAAAAGAAATAATAATGGAGAAGTTCAAGTACCTGGGGTTGATCATGAGTGTAAGGAGAATGGAGCATTGGCCTGAAAAGATCAGTGCAACGTCTGTAGCGAGGTGGAGGAGGTCAAAGTAGAGTCAGTGGTCCTCTTCATCAAAAAGGGTGACTTAATGTGGTTGGGACATCTGTCTAGGATGCCTCCTGGCATGTCTAACCTTAAGGAGATGCTAGCGAAGATCTGGACATCCAGAGAGTTTATGTATCTAGGCTGGCATTGGACAGTGTCAGCATCCCTCTGGAAGACCTGGAGGCGGTGGCAGGGGTAGGTCTAGCTAACACATAACAATTAGTACAAAGACGGAAGATATTGTTGCTTAACCTCTTTCAGATCTAAATATGTTGTCATTTTTGAGCCTTTTCATAAGACACAGGAACTGCATTATCCAGATACTGGTTGCCTGCTAAACCGTGTTTACGTAAGTGTGCCTGTCAGCTTCTGTTACTTATTTTCTTCTGAGAGTTTGGAGGACTTATTGTTGCTAATTCCACATCTGCTATCAAGCTGAAGTATTTGGGTTCACTTTATCTGCACCAATAATTTTTTATTATTATTATTTTTTTATTACAAGAGGCATTTGTTTTAGTTATAAGTGCCCTTACAAGAACAGTTTGTCTTCTTAAAAACTCTATTTTCTGTATCTGCATCCTAGATGAATGCAAAGATGTTTCATTAGCTGGGAATACTTCTTTAGCTTTACAGTTTCAATCGAACACTAAAACAGTCGCTACTGACACAACTGCTGACTTTAAATGTGCTCTACTATGCTCGTATAGTAGGTCACAGTCTGCCATTTGAAATGTCCAAATTCTTAGGATTTTCTCCTTTTCTATCCAAACACAGTTATGTGCACATTTTCTGTCTTAAAAAGTAAGAAGAGGAAGAAAAAATAAGCAACTTGCAGGAAAACCTTAAAATTTATTTTAGAGGTGACTTTACATGCAACCCAAATTCTTGCTTTGTATTTCTTTTTCAGTTTCCGTCAGTTCTAGTCAGCTGAAGCACATAGATTCAAAAAATGTTTTCACACAGTAAAAAGTAATGATATAAACAAGGTGAACCCTTACATGATGTTTCAGGAGCTGTGATGTTGTTTTGGGATAATGATGTTTTGCTGAAATTCATTTATAGTGTTCACTATAAATGAACTATAAATGTGCTTTTGGACATTTTCTGTGTCTCAACACAGATTATATACATTTATCCACTTATACTGTATATATTTTCTGGAACAGACCCAACAGTGCAATGTGCTGCATTTTATAGGTGCAAAAATTACAGCTGAATGACTCAACAGCTGTGTACGTGTACTCTTGTGGACCCGGCATGTTAATTATCATATTGTATTCTGTATCCTATGAGGACTATTCTACAGGGTTTTCCTCCTTTTCTTCGTGACATGAAGACAAATATAAATAACCACACACTGCGCATCACTGCTTTTGTTCCAGTTTTCCTTTTAATGCAGTAATTTGTTTTTACAATACAGTCAGTCTAACAGTTGCCAAACATGTATATTGTCCACTGGTTTGTAATTATCATCACTTAAGAAGAGGTAAAAGCTGTTTCGAGTTAGGCAGTCGAAGGCCAACCCCTATCTTCAGCCAATAATCGAAGTATATATTTGTCTTGAATAGCTGTGGGTCTACAGGAAATTGAAGGCAATGTTTATGGTCTTAATTACACAAACTTTCTCCAACTTTTATTTTTGTTATAGAATATACTGCCTCGGAACAGCTTGTAATTCATGGCTGAGCTGATGATTTTCTGAAAATGTACTGGAATAATTAGTCCCTGACTACCTCTGTGAACAGCAGGTCTTTGACAACACCACAATACTCCCTCCAACATCTGAGCTTTGCACAGATATTTTTAAACCGTATTTTCCCTTGCAACATCTTATCCCTGGTATTGCCGGGCTTCTGCAGGTATTACGTTTATTTCACCGCGCTGTCTTTCCTCAAGTGAGATTAGCTACAAAAAACCAAATGCCTGACACCTTCCTTAGGGGCATTCTGTATTTGCAAAAAAAATAAAATAAACCTAGTTGTGTTGACAAAATGGAGTCTTGTCAAGTAAAAACTCCTTCCCTCTATTCATTAAATTTGTTCACTCTCCCAGTCAGCAGCAGCAGCGGTCGTTGGAGTGTCAGCTCATCCTGTTATCTCCACATCAAATTCACAATTGTTTTTACTTCAGCTCCACTTGACTCATCTCAGATCTGTTTGTCCTGCTCACAGCTGCCTCTTCATTCACTATGAAAACTTCATTAAAGTCTTCCACACTCAGACTTTGTGGAGATTGTCCAACTTTTGCTACACTTCACATGAAATTATTGAGCTGCGCTGACGATCAAGCGGTAAAACGATGCAGATTTAATGAAATGTAGAGAAAATTAGAGTCACACAATGAAACGAGCACAAAAGAGATGCCTTTTCAAATAAAAGCCACAGTCTACATCATGTAACCCATTTTCAAAGTGTTCTTAAGAATGACCTTGTGTAAAAGGAAGAGAAATAAATCTCAGCCTAGGGCACAGTGAACAGCTGGGAGGTAAAAACAGTAAATGTAAAAGTTTTATTAACCAGCATCAGAGTGAAAATTGTTCGTGGAGCATGAAAATGTTTTTCCAAATCACTTTAAAGAGAAGCTGCAACAACCAGATAAGGACGTAGTCTGTGATACACAGAAGAAAGGAATTCGCGATACCACTGCCAGTATGACACACTACCCAAGTTTGAGTCCACATCACAAACTTCATTTTGCGTTTTAACGCGATACACCAACCTTATTGATCCATAGATGTGTAATATCTGCGAACAGGTGGCCTGAGATGGACTTTGCAGGACTATTTGCAGGATATATCTGAGCAATTAGTATAAAAATGACTAAAGACTATAATTTTGCTTTAACTGGCTCATGTACTAGAACTAGTTTTCATAATGTTTAATGTTAAAATGTTAAAAATATATCAATCAATATATCGTTTGCCTTCATTCAGTCCATGCACATAGGACAAATGCATCTTCACTAAGGGTGTCCACTATACAGCTTATAGGCCAGAACTGGCCTGCCAAAGGGTCCAGTCCTGCCCACTGAATGACTTTGAGTGTGATAACTGCAGAGATTTCTCACAGTATTTGCACGAAGTGAGTTGCAAGTCATTCAGAATGGATCGCGTCATGAGAGCATTTCTCCAAACCATTAATTTAATCTGAGCCAGAGATCTTAATCATTGTCAGTTTTATAGCATTCTTATTGACAAAGGCATTACACGTGGCCTGCCACTACACCGAAGTAAAAAAAGACTCTATAATCAAGGACGCTGTTCTGTTTCTTTGATTTACGACAGCAGAGTGACTGAATGTGGGAAAAATTGAGACATCTTGATAAAATGGCACTTATTTAAGACATCCCAGGGTATTCCTCATCTGTTTTGTGAACACACAGTTCAATACATATAAACAGTTTCAGAAAGTACCAGCACGTTTTTCACACTTTCAACAATTTTAAGGTATGTGATTTCTGGGTTATCATGCAGACAGCCTATGAACTAAAATGAGTTTGATATGTCTGACTTTCACAAGCTATAAAAGCAGTTGAATTCGGGTATTACAGCATGCGTTGCTGGACCCAAGGCTGCTATGTACTGTCATTGTTGTGATTGCTCCTTATGAGGCTTCGGGGGGAAGTGCTCTGGTCAGATGAAACCAAAATCAAGCTCTTTAGATTAACTCAACCCACCTGGAAGAGAAATGATGAGTATGACCCAAAGAACATCTAGTCATTTTTGTTATTTTTATCTCCTTAGTTCCATATTTATCTGTTTTATTAAATTTTATTTTTATAAACCAGACCTATCACCCCTATTTTTTTTCTTTTTTAAAATTTCTCAGTGTAATTAACTGTATTTGTTTGCTAAATAAAATGCTAGCATGGACATATAGCAATAATTCAAAATATACCAAGAAGTACTGCGTTGTAATGTACTGTCTAGTAGCAGTTCCTTCACTTTATAATACCGACTTAAGCTTCTGACTTGTGTTGATCTTTGTATTTAGCATCTAGGACCATATTTAGTTTATAACTGTAAAAAGCCTATAGGCTTAAGAGTATTAAAAAATAGCCTTTGAAGAGACCTCAAATATGACCTTCGCTGTCTTCTATGTATCTACTTAATCTCTAACTGGCAAGAAGAATAGGTTTCCCTCAAGTGATTCAAACTCTTTTAAATCTACGAGCCAGCCTCGTGTCTGAGTGCCAGCAGACTGATCAAGCTAATTCAAAAGCGTGCCCTTGACGTAAGTCGGAGGACAAAGTCTGAAACTCACCAACTCCATTAAATAAACATCGAATGTTACACTCTTACCATTCTCCACCTGACACTGACAGTGAAACTGTGTCACATTCAAAGGGCACAGGAACTTTGAAACTACACCAGCTAAATCCGTGCATGGAAATGACAAGATGGAGCTGACGAAGCAGTTTTTTATTTAGAGTTGCAGTATTCAGATTGGGAGTGCATACCCAATAAGTGTTTTGTTGAAGAAAGGGTGTGTGTGTCTGTCTGTGTGTGACAAAGAGTGTGGTAGGTCTTTCTGGAGCTTACCTTAGTAAAATTTAACCGCTCAAAGTCTCGGGGTCTGCTTTAACAGGCTGTATATGAGGTGGTGATCCCATAAAGAACAAATGTTTAATGAAGTTGGAAAAATGCTACTCTTAACTAATTACAACACATGACAGCTCTTTATTGTTTTTACATTTTTTCTTTTGTCTTTATTATATAAAGAAAACAGTGGATTTTTTTTAGCATTACAGAGATTTAATGAGCCTTTTGCCTCTTAAACAACTGCTTTCTACTATGACACGAACCTGAGCCAGTATTTAACAGAAAGTACTGACTTGAATCTCTCAAAACTAGAAGGATTTGCTAGAAAAGGTGTTCAGTACTAAATTTGATATTAAGTTCTGTGGCGCAAAGACAAATCCAGGTGGACAGGAAGTAGAGTGACACAACTTTAACTCATATACAGAAGAGTGTTGTGATTGTTGCCTGTGTACATTTGGTGACTATGAGTGACTACTAATTAATTTTGTCTCCATCCTTCCTATCTTGTGTTTTCCTAACTTGCAGGCTTGCTGAGTAGATTTCCATTGTGCTGGTCCTCAAAATTCAGTCATCTGTTTTTCCAGTTTCATGTCCTGTGGTGGGAAGTGTTCCAGCTTGATTGTTTGGGACTGCAGCTGATGATGGTAGTGCCACTTTAACCAGAACGTGCAGCAGGTGGATAACTGGTGGTTGCTGTGAAAACTATTGAAAGGACTACAACAGTGACGGAGGAACAGCCACAGTGTTTCTTTTGGTTTGGAGGCTATAAGCACATTTTATAGTACCTGAAATTCAGTATTTTTTTTTATTTCCTACCTATATTATTTTCCATGATTGGTGCCATTTGCTGAAATTTGGTGAATTTATGTGCAATCTGGTGGAGAGATGGCACATGGGCAAAGGAAGAAACCTCTTAATTTTGGTTTGGATCCAGATCACTAATAAAGATTAAAAATTAAAATGTTCAAAAATAACACTGTAGCAGCCTTGGTAAAGACTGGTCTCCCTGAAGCATTGCAGGATTTGTGAAATACCTAATATCTGAAATTAACATGCATTCAATATTTCCACGTATTAAAGTAAGAAGGGCATCAGTGGTGGTTTGTTAACCACCTTGCCTACATATCGAAGGGCATCATTGGTATGTGAATGATAGCACTCCACGTATAAAAAGTGCCTAATAAATGTGTTTAAACTGATGAATGCGGCTTGTATTTTGAAGTGCTTTGCTAGCTATATTAATGCAATCCATTTACGATGCCATCAGATTCAGTATATATCTGTATATTCAATATGTTCATGTGATATCCAGCTGCAATCCTAAGCAGTGCAACTATCACATAAAAGCATATTGTTATTATTATTATTATTATTATCAATATTATTATTATTATTATCATGAGTTAATGCAGTTTTTGCTTCATGTAACTGTCTTGCAAAGCAAAGCAATCCTACAATTAACCATCTGTTTTGTTCAGAATCTGTTGGAAGTTAAAAAAAAAAAACCCTTAATCAGTGCTGTTGTAATTTCTCCTCCACCACATCTGGTTGTTTTTAGCATTATTGTAAAACACACTAAAATTGCTGTCGTGTCTCCAGCTGTGAAAACGCTCTGAGTGGGTCACACAGGTTAGAATCGAGCGTTGTTCTTGTTAAATTTTGTTGTAAAATGAAAATGGAAAACAGGATTTGGCACTTTTTCTTTGGGTATTTGTAAAAACATATCAAATAGCAAATGTTGTTTTTACTGTTGTAATAAACTTGGCAGTTAAAGGTGAAATTAAAACAATATCTTAGAAAGTATTGAGGCGCAGATTTGGTTTTAGTGTTAAGTCTGCTGTGGGTGAACAGTCATTGCAGAGGACACCAAGAAATGGTTTATCAGCTGCCTGATAAACTGTGTATTTGCTCTCTGAGATTTGCAGTGAGGCTCTAACTCGAAATCATACACAGAGCAAGTAGCGCACGGGGCGAAGAGCACTGGGAAGTTAATCTGAGGACATAGTGGAAACGGTGTTTGAAGTTTGGTTTCAGGTCAAACAAAGCAGATGTGTACTGTACGTTGCCCAGACCTGCTGTAGGTGTGTTTCATTAGGGGCGGAGGGTTGCAAATCTTCTTCTACTTAAATGTGTTAAACACACAGTCATTAAACATCACAAAACTATGAAAGAAATTGTTTTACTTTTTTACTTTTTTTATTTACTCATTTTGGCAAATTCTTTCATGTGATCCCAGGCTGTTGTCAGGTTTTTGCTTCAGGCTTTTAATGTGGTAAAGAAAGCTGTGCTGGGGATCATCCCAGTTTTGTTAATAGCATAATTAGTATTGATCTTATTGTTTTTGTTCTCATTATTGGCCGCTTACCAATAAGATCCGTTTTTCCCTCTCATCCGCATCATCCATTAATTCTAAGTGTGTATTGAAATAAAATTTTTGTTAAGTGATATCAGCTTATTACAAATAAATATATCAGTGTTAGCAGCATCATTTGTTGTCTGTTGTGTTTTTTCTTTCTAAGTGTGCAAACACAATTGGCAACAATTAGCCGTACAATGATGACATACTTTCGGCTCACTGCAGCCCAGCAAGACGACAGCTCAGGAGAAGAGTGTCACACACAGTGTCCAAGATTATTAGGCAGCACCTTTCTGCCATCTGTTCGACCATCCAACAGAAAATTACAAAGGTGTGTGCGCACACACGCCTTCTCCACCCTGCCAGCTCGGTTTAAACTCCATCTGACTGAACGCCTTGGCTCGGATCCACAGCTGACCCCAACGCCTTCAAGGAACCTGAATTTGACGCTTCGTTGTAATGAACCAGCAATTCGTTTTATTTGTAGATGATGCTTTTTGTACAGCACTGCTGGATTTTGGTTTTTGCCGTAGTGCATTTGGTTGAAATGAACTGTGCACTAGGGCACTGTGCCTGTATTTTCAGTATATGGTAACGTCTGCCTGCTGCTTGCTTGTCTTGTCTTTTTTTCGTTAGCGTAGCCTGCACTAAAGAATGTGTTTCTATAGCAAAAAGGTAGATCTGCCGGGTCACTGTACTGAGCCTTAATGATTTCTCATTATAAATTAGCCTTCAGAAGGCAATATGTTTGTTCCTACTGTGTTATTACATTTTATTTTGTAATAGCTCTAAGTGTCAAATGTAGGAATTGAACCGTTTTAATATATTGTAATTAACAAAAACAAACAAACAAAAAAACACACTGATGCTGCTTTTAAATTTTCTGTGCCCTGCCAAACATTGTGTTTTTACAGTTTTAGAAGTCCAGTGATCTCTGACCTAACACATGCAGCAATGTTCTGCAGAAATGTGCAAGTTTCAAAGACATAATATTTATCTGCTTGCATTAAGGGCAGAATTTAGCAGCAGCAGGACTTTAGTGGTGTGTTCAGTTGCATATTATCATTAAAGCAGATGTGAAATGACCACATGCTGTCGGTGCTCACTGCTGCCTGCTGTTATATAACTGAAACTACCACTTTTATAGTGTTTTTTAGCTCAGTGGGTCACTAGTTTTCAAAGCCGCGCCTTCAGTGTTTTAATAGAGCACAGATGGGCAATTCTGACAGCTGCCTTTTCAAAGCACACATCTGGATTCATCGCCAGTAGACTACCAATATTAACATGCCTGGATTTACCTGCTTTATGAGATAGTGGATAATATTATTATAGGGTTTCTTTTATTAACGCTCACAATTTACTGACTTCTGCGTTAATGATGCAGGAAATCTGGTTACATTAGAGAACCAGCCTCTAAGACTCATAGATCCTAAAAACATATAAAACAAAAAGGGAAAAAGTGATTTGATCATAAACCAGCATCAATAGAAAACAACAGAAGACTAATGGTGTGACCAAAATTAAGAAAAAAAGAGGGAAACCTCTTAAATCTTCCTACAAAGATGTGTAGGATATGATGTCTTCCTTTTAAACTAAACCAAAATCGAAGTTAAACTGGACAGAAATAAAGCCATGAAAATAAGACTAACAAGGTTGCTAGAAACAACAACAACAAAAGGTCTGAAGCAATCACACACAAACTTCTGTTGCACTGGCCAGAAGGTGGAGAGAGTAGAGAACTGACCTCCTGCCTCCTTTTTTATTGCTTTTCATTTGAATTGGCCACACCAGATCCACTAGAGGGGAGAGCACAAAGTCTGTCAGTCGTAACCAGCAAGGGGGAAAAAAGCACGTAACGGGGGGAACAAATGAACCACAAGGTTATATGACCATGTGAACTTCTGCAGTCTGTCATTGCCTTCTCAGCATCAGGTGTTTATTGCAGTCAGTAGTCTCAGTCGTTTCTTTGGATGCGAGTCACACATTTTGGAAAGTAGATGAGAAGAAAAAAAAAGTCACTAAATATTTTTTCTCATCTTTGGCACCCCACAAGTTACTGGCACCCTTGATGACTGCCTGTGGTGGTAAACCTAAGGAGTCATTCCATCTCAAATCACCACATTTTTATAACATTTTCTATTCAACCATCTCTGATTTGCACACACACTGAATTTGAGGCAGTATGTGAACTTGAATATCTCAAAAACTATTAGAGATTAAATTCTTTTATTAGTGTTTTTGATGTATCCGTCCCAAATTAGATCCTGATTCATTTTGATGGTAAGAAAGACCAGTTAAAATGTCAGGTTTTTATCTTAAAAAATGCCTGAATATCAGTCAACAAACCATTTTCCAAAAATACATATCTGGAAAAGTATTTGACATATGAAGTTTAATTTCACAGCAATGATTACATATACCAGTTGAGCAGAATGCCCATGTTGATCTGAGGTGGAATGACCTTATACCTAAAAATATCCCTGTGTCTAAGATACAGATGGGTTGGAAAAGCAAAGAAAAATCTATAAAATATCTAAAGAGTCTTCGTAGGGCGACTATATAGGACAGGTTTAGGGTGCCTTGACTTTTTATACAGATTTTAGGATAGATCACCTTTCTTGGGTGACTACGGTGTGACATGATTCACGTTATTTTCATACCCATCAAACCATTCAGTGACCTGTCGTGCCTTACTGTTAGGAAATTGTCATTCTGGAAGCAATTACTCCCATTAGGATAGAAGTAGTCCATCCGAGGATAAAGGTTATCCCTCAAAATAATTTTGTGGTAATTTGAAGTGACCCTTACCTCTGAGTGGTGCCGAACTATCCCAAAAAAATGCCGCCCACAGTATAACGGGTCAGTTGCTGCGTTTTGTTCGGTTTGCTGTTTGTGGTCTCTGTATGCTCCTTTTTTTTTACTCTCTTCTCTAAAGAGAAGAGAGTAAAAAAGAGCAAATGTTCATCTGGAGCCTGATGGTGAAAGTTGAACCCAAGGGTTTTAACGTGGAAATGATAGTTTCAGAAACGATAACACACTTTTACTTTACAATAAAAAGCTCTTAGAGATAACTGTTTTTGTGAACTGGCATGCAGAAACGCACTGATGAAAAATCACATGAAGTGATTTACAACTGTCAAGGCAACAGACCTTCCAAACATGCCAAATATGTCAGGGTAAACAATAGAAAATGTGCAAGAAATGATGCACATGACAGCTGGAACATATCCATTTGATTTAATGGTGCAGTTTCAATCAAGCAGTGAAAGCAACAGGATATGTCTTATACTTACACACTATGAAAATATGTATTTGCTATATTTTGCCTCGCTAGAAGCTCTTCAGAATGCAGCTGTTGAAAATGGGGCCTTAATCTTAGGTTTTTCTCAGATACCATTTTCCATGCTGCCAAATGGTATCTGAGCCTTCTTTCCCTATAATATATACAGTATTGGGAGATATATGATAATATATTTAAGTTTGCTGACAGTAAAAGTGTCTGGATTCTAGTCACACAGAGCAATAGTGGTTGACATCTTGGCCAAGAAACGTATCCAACATGATTATCCCGTATAGCCCTGACCTTGGGAAGGTTAGCATGTTAACAAATATCCCCTGGCTACTGCAGATATATTTTGCCACATATCCTCCCCATTCTGTTCTTCTCACAATCTCACATTTCTCCTTTCAATATATTTTCCGCTCTTGTCACCCTGTCCTTTCCTTTTCACTGTTTCTACACTCTCCTATTTCTCTCAATTTCGCATTCTTCTCCACTTGTCCTCCTTTCCTTTTATCTCTCCCCATTTCAACTTTCTATTTATTCTTCCTTCCTGTCCCTTCCTCCCTCCTCTTCTCTGTCTTTTCTCATCTATTCCTCGTCCATCTTTTTCCCTTTTGCTTCCACAGAAAAATCCATCAGAACCATGTGATGTTGAAACGCCAACCTGCCGCAGAGTTACATAAATCAAACACTCCCCCCACGTCAAAAAAGAGAAGAAGAACTCCTCTCTTGCCTGGAAGTGGAAGAACAGCTTTCAGTCCTGTAGTGGCTACAGAGGTCAATTATGGTTGGCCATCAATTTTACACACACTTAAATGGAGTGCTGGTACAGGTCGTAAAACACTCTCCATCTGCTACATACATCAGTCATCTTTATAACTGCTGGCACTGCTGCTCACTTCCTACATTTCTCCTCCTCCAGGCCACATTTTCAGCCGCCCCTGGACATGTGGAGTTATGAAGAGCTGGGCGGAGGAGGGTGGAGAGTTATAAACTTAATTTGTTAATTTACACACAGAAATTCTTTTACATTTTTTTGTTAAAATATTTGCATAATCACATCTTTCTCCTCGCGCTCTTATTCACTTGGTAGTTTATTCACTCATTACTCTACATGCCCGCTGTATTTTCTTCATCAGCAAATCATAAATAATTCATTTAAAGAATATCCTTCTTGATATTTTAGTTTTCAAGAGTGTTTGGTGCTTGCATAAATTAAAATGAATTCACTCACTGTCATTGTTACAGATACAGATACACAGTAAACGCCGCGTTGGAAGGAGAGTGCATCACTAATATTAATCTGGTTTTCAGCCACTACCTCCATTTCAGTTTGACAGAATAGTGCTGCAGCTTCTCAGTGAAAGATCCTGAGTAATGTCTTTGGACCGGGGATGTATTCACTTGATATAACCTTGACACAAACAGCTGCATTCAATATATTTGACACATGGTGACGGAGGGAGATATTAAATATCTGGCAATGCTGTCTGTTTTCTTTTTTTTTTTTCTTATTTTTGTGCATCTTTTCAAATTTATTTGAATACACTGTTTAAAAAAACTGGTTTTAATTCATCTTAATGCTGTAGTTGAAGGTTTGTCATCATAGCAGCGTCATACAAGAGCTGTTGTAGTGAAAAACACTTTACCTCCCTTAACTCTTGGAAATAATTTGTAAAGTGAAGAACAATACAATGAGAATTCTGTTATGTACATAGTTATTTATCAATATTTTAAACAACCTCAGTTCCCCCCAAAATTAGAATTCTTCGTAAAATTAAATGAGAGAAATTTAGTTATTTGCAAATCCTGCAAGTCCTCATTTTATTCACAATAAAACAAATGTTTGAACTGAGGCTCACTTTTCAAACACGTCTCAAAACAGTTGGGATGGAGGTAACAAAAGGCTGTAAAAATAAGAGGTACTAAGAAAAAACTAAAAAGCAAAATAACATTGTGCCACTAATTAAGTTAACTGACAGCAGGAGAGTAACATTACTGTACAAAGTAAAGAGTTTAAAGAGTTTCTCTAAAAGATGAACGGAGGTCTGTCAGTCTCCCGGAAAACACGTCCACAAACTGTGGATCAATTTCAGAAAAATGTTCCTACATAAAATTACAACGATTTTTAATATCTCATCATCTACAAACCATAATATCATCATCTGAAATTCTGGAGGAATCTCTGTGCGCAAGGGACAAGATAAAAAAACAATATTGTATTCTTTGGGCTCTCAGACAGATTTAAAAATAGAAATGATTTTACATTAAGAACAGTTTCCTGCATCGGATCAGAAACACTTACAGAAATCATTATCTTCGAAGACAATTCACCCAGTTGTTATCCAAAGCCTGCATTTTGGGTCATATGAACATATGCTCCCATCCATATGTCTTCTTCACTGGAGGTCTTGCATATTTCAGTAAGACAATGCATCTATTACAAAGAGACGACTTCAGAGTAGAAGAGTCCAGGTTTCAAATTGGCCTGACTGCAGTCCAGAACTTTGACCCACTGAAAACATTTGAGCAATCATAAAATGAAAAATATGACAAAGAAAACTCATTCGGCTTCCTTCTAGGGTGCATGCCTTTAACAACAACAAAGCACAGGGTAGCCATTCTGTGCCTCAACACAGGGATATGTGGGTTAACTCAACCTTTCCATCAATAACTCATGGATACATTTCATCTGATTTTATACATTAGTAATGTATGTAGATCACCTGCTGTCAGTAAACATCAGTCATATGTGTATTCTTTTTACATTTTAACATCAGACTCCAAATAGTGCTTTCAGCTTTGAATTATTTAACTCAACTTCTTTCCCCACTAAATCTTTTATCTTTTACCTTGACTTTAACAGGCTTTTATTTGACTGCTGAAAACCATCTGTGTGGCTGAAACTTTGCTTGTACCCTCTGACTGCAGCTTCCAGATATTTTATATATTCTTAATTTTCTTTAATTGGCTTTTATTTTGAATCATTAAGCTTTGTAATTAATATTTAATACCCTCTGTTTTTTATACTGGTAAACACTGCTAAACTCAAACAAACTGTCTTAGTTCCTGAGCAAGGCGGCCTTGATTATCCAGTAATATACATCATTCTTTGTAAGTGGATTTATAGATTTATTGGTACTTTTTAGTTTGCTGAGTTATATATATTTGATGATTTTCATTTTTCTCTCACAGTATTCAGGGTCCTATTGGGTAGTAGGAAAACCTCAGTTTCTTAGAAAAGCATGACCTCACATAACATGATACACTCGAGGTTTCCTGGTGGTTAAAATTTATACTCTGCTAACTCTAACATCACATTTATCAAAGATAAGATGGCACCTTGAAACCCAGCAGGCTTCTTCATGTTTCTCATGGAAAGTTTTTCACAGCTTTCTCAAGACGTAGTTGGTAGTTTCCCAGGAATTGTAAAAGGCAATATTTCATGTAATCCCTCTATTTAACTATTACAAAGTCATATCTTAAATTAAAGCAGTTGCACTTGTGTGTAAATAAACAGATTGCCATGTGAGTTCAGAAAGTTAATTGCTTTCTCTAGCGGGCTGTGCAACCTCAGGAAATTTATTTGAGGATATAACCATTAAAACCATTAAAACTGCTGTTCAGGGTGTTTACATAACTTTAATTCAGTATGTAGAAAAACTTAGGGTAGGTTCAGTGAGTTATTACCTTTCATTTAGACACATTTTTTGGCCTCAAATCCCCGAATTACTGCTTATAGTCTGCGCTTGTGAGAAAATTTTTCTCTCATGTCATTTTTGTTTACTTTTGGCTCTTTAA
>VUQG01011542.1:42910-53552 GCA_015106755.1 Etia nguti
TTTTGGAAACCCCCCCCCCCCCCAAAAAAAAGGTCTGAAAGGCTTTTTTATGCTTCTACTATAACTACATGTGGCCAAAGTTACAGGGCATTGAGGTTCATTAGTGGCCCATTTGCATGATGGATATAGTGATAAAAGAAATAATGATAATTTTAGAAATTAAAAATTGTAATGTTTCCCCTAAAGATGGTGTTAAAGACTGAGCAGAGTAGAGAGTACAGTAAAGTAGAGAAGCAAAGTTAAGACTTAATGTTGCTTATGCTGCCACGGGCCAGTTGTAATCATTTTACATGCTGTATATCTCACCGAAGCCAAGCTAAGATATACACAGCTGAGTCTAAGAAGCTATTTGGCATCTCCACTCAAAACAAGGTAAAGTTCCTTTTCAGTTTAATCCGCTGTGTACATGAAACAGCCAGAAGAGGAGAAATACTCAACTGGAAGCGGAAACCGTGAAGACAAGAGCTCATTACTAAAATAAACACTCTCTTCTCTTCCGTGTCTTTTCTTGTCTTTGTTCAATCTTTTTCATGCATGAACACCGGTGAGGCTTTGTTTTCTTCATTTGAACGCATTGTTTATGTGTTATTGAAGATAAAAGTTAGGTAGGCTCTCCCGGCCTCCCAAGGGCTATACTCTGAAAGTGTTTCCAGGCAACCTCATTTAGCAGCCGTTAAAAGCCCAACAACAAAAGATATGAACTATAATCTGTAGGCAGTTAAAGAGGTGGAGAGCGAACGAGAGAGTGATGGAGACAGGAGAAGATTAGAGCACATGTTAGTGCCGTGGGTTGCTGTTATGCGGTCATGCTGCTGCATTCGGAAACCTCATTGTCTCATGTATTAATTATCAAACTAACATTAATATTTACATCAAGTGGTGCTAAGAACTTTATGATATTAAAGTAAGACTGTGAATCACACCACACCCACAGTTCAAGATGTTAAAAAGACATAGTGAACTGTGGAGGAATATATATCTAATGAAAATAAGCAAAGCTGTTTGGGATTCAAACTTATAAGCAACATTGACTCTTCCCATGTTTGAGAAAGTTTTCCCTTACTTTATGATGTTAGGGTTCTAGTAAAGTTTTGTAAAGCTCTAGTTCGGATTTAGTAAATCCTCACACATCCAACACATGTTTCATCAATCAGACAGTCAGTCACTGCCATGCTGCTGAGATGAATCCCCACATTGGGCATTTCTAATCCTGTGATCACTGTAGGAGTAATTGCTCCCTCTTAAAATATAAAGGTTTTATTGTGTGATCCATCACTTTCCACTCTCTTTGAAACACTGCCACTTGCCCTACAGTATGTTAAGCTCCACCCTCCCAGCTGTCAGAGGGCAACACATGGCAACCTTTCACACTTTCATTCACACCTAAGGGCAATTTAGAGTCTTGATTAACCTAACCCCATGCACATCTTTACACTGTGGGAGGAAGCTGGAGTACCCGTAGAGAACCCACACATATATGGGAAGAACACACAGAAAGCATGCAAATAGAGGACCTTTTGTGGTGACGATCCTAACCACCACACCACCATGCTGTCCTTGTGATACATTACTTCAGTCAAAATGTGAACAGTATCTGAAAAACCTCCCATGTCACGTATTCAATCAATCAATCAATCATTGGG
The DNA here is from genome assembly GCA_015106755.1 of Etia nguti. Taxonomy (NCBI): domain Eukaryota; kingdom Metazoa; phylum Chordata; class Actinopteri; order Cichliformes; family Cichlidae; genus Etia; species Etia nguti. The sequence continues at coordinate 44,554 of VUQG01011542.1, forward strand.
AACTGTTGTGTCATAAATTTCTGTAGTGGGCTAGGGGACCTCTCTTTCAAAATTTTGTACATTTTCTTCATGATTTCTGCATTTAGGCAGCGCATTGGGTAGCCTTACAACAAGAAGGTCCTGAGTTCAATCCCACCACCTGGCCGGAGCCTTTCTGTGTGGATGTTGCATGTTCTCCCCATGTTTGCGTGGGTTCTGTGGGTTCTCTCTGGGTACTCTGGCTTCCTCCCACAGTCCAAAGACATGCAATTAGTGGGGTTAGGTTAATTGGAGAATTGAAATTGTCCATAGGTGTGAGTGCGAGTGGTTGTCTGTCTCTCTGTGTTAGCCCTGCATCAGGCTGGCGACCTGTCCAGGGTGTACCCCGCCTCTCACCCTATGGTAGCTGGGATAGGCTCCAGCTCCCCCGCGACCCTGACAAGGATAAGCGTAATGGGTTGATTTCTGCAATTGTACCCAATCTGCCATTGGTGTATAGTACTCCCACATCAACATGACAAAATAACAGTATGGGTTGCTGTATAGTTTTATGATTTTGGTAAAATATTAGTATTTTCTTACTCTGTTTCTTGGCACTAATTAGCAGACACCTGTCTCTGTGTGTGGAACCATAGTCCATGGGTGCAGCGTGCTAACCAATTAACCAAATAACTAAACTTTAGCTGATAACTTGGCACTGCAACCAGTCACTTCTTGATCCCCAAAACCAACATGCATGCAGCAAAACACAAATTTTAAAGCTTCAGAATTTGAAGGTAAAAATCAGCAGGTGATATCCCAATAGCTACTACAGCAACTACAGTTCAAAAGCTACTTGGACACCAGTATGCTGCTGTTGCTTTAACAGTCTGTTCTTTTTTCTCTCATACAATAGAATTAGTGAGCTCCATTATTGCTGTTTCATTACTCACAGGTGTGGAAGGGCTGGTCAGGGCTCCTTGCAGGTCAGACGAGGCCATCCATGTTGTAGATTTGTGGTTATCCGTCATTTGATATGCAGGGACCAAACTACAAAGAACAGTCCCAAAGCAAAGGTATACCAGAGGATGCTACTACTTTACCATAGCTGCACATTTAACCATATAGCGTAGTCATAATTATATAGAAAATACTTTTTTCCTACATTTTCCAGTTGTAGTTAAGTGCTGTTAGTCTAGCCCCAAATAAAAAAAAATGCTACAAGGGAGAAAAAGGAGCACCAAATTACATTCAAAACCTTTTTTAGTGGAAACCAATGCTGCTTATTTTTCACACTTTGAATCAATGAGACTGAATGCATCTGCAAGATCACACAGACTTGATTAAGAAAGCACCATCTTGCTACTGATGAATTCTTAATGGATTTTGAAGCCTTTGGGGAGCCACCACATGTGTCTGCTGGCCTATAAACAGGGAGCCAGGGAAGGAAGCTGAGGAAAACACACACACACACACAATGTACAAATAGCATGTGAAAAGCCTATTTGGAATGAGTTGTGAAAAGGACGAGTCAGGTCACAAGTCAGGTCGATGTGATAAACGTTTATGACATTGTTAAGATAAGGATGAAGACACTGGATTGAAAAGTGCTGAACTGGCAGGAGTGAAACAGCCGAAGAGATATAACTACTGTGTCAACCCAAGAGACTACATCATAAAGTCATGTGATTTTCAATTAAGAAACCCTAAGAGCCTGTCGAGGAAAATCAATGCAATCACGGCGACTGGAAGGAATCATAAATCGATGGCAGAAGTCCGTGACAAAGTCCTGCAGGACCGTGATACGTCTGGGTTTGAGGACACAGACGGGCTCTAGTGGCATTAACACACAGACCATTAAACTTCAATTACAATCCAATTACTCCACAATGACATCATCAACAGGAGTTCCTCATGGAGGGATCGATGTATGTCAGTCACCACGGAAATCCTGGCTTTGCTTAGTATCCAAGAGGGTAACACCATGACAACAACAATGGATAAAATAATACATGTATCCTGTGGTGATAATAACTAGCTGGGTATACTATACCTCCCAGGAGATTAGTACAAGTACACATAAATGGTACATGGCAACTGCACGTGTGTGCATTCATATCTGGAACTATTCCTGTGGGTTTGAGCTTTTTAATTGGACACATGGGGATTGAGGGCCTAATTAAAGAAATCGGAGCAACTGTGACCTGCTATGTTAGTGGTTCCATTAATGTGTATGAAAGTTACATTTAGACCAAATTTACAGCTCCACAACTTGCATCTCAACTCTCACTTTTAATCTTCACCTGTTTACTGTTTGTCTTAATGTGTGTAGAACAGTTTCACTTGTTTGTCTTTTTGCACAGTTGAAAGGTTGTCAAAAAATAAAATAGATGCTTTCAAGTCACAGTTTTTGACTTCCCTCTCCATTAAATTAAGACAGCATGAGATTACACTTAATGCGAAAACATGCCACAGGGATAATTTATATTGTAAGCCAACCCAGAAGTTACCATTGCCCTGGTTCCTGCAACAAAAAGCTCTTTAATGGACAAAAGTTGATGATATTTACACTGTTTGTTGAGGAAAATAGTCTATCATTTTTATAGCTGTTTGAGGTTCAAATTCAGGTCCCAGAAGTAAACTAACTAGTAAACTAGTAACTAAGCCATCAACAATTTCTGTAGTGTCACGTAACCACTTGTTACCAAGCGCCTTCTTTAGGACATGGGATATTTGGGATAGGATATTTAGTTACGTATTTGCTGAAGGACCAGTTAACAACAGATGTTAAAACACATGTAACAATCAATTGGCCACACGACATTGAGACTACAAATACAAAATTGCCAACTCACTTTTGGGCCCGCTGTTAATTTTCTTAATTGTGTTTTCTTATGTTGTCACATTTGTGTTGTAGTTATTAAATATGTACAAACAGGCCAATTAAAGTAATGCACAAAATGCTTAATTTCCGAGTGTTGCTGAATTTCTGCGGCGGAAATTAAGCATCCATTAGCCCACATGAGGCTTTAAAATTATTAACTGATAATGACAGTTTTTTTTTTTTAAACTGAATTACACCCACAAACCTTCTGGGCAGGAAACTCAGTCTCTCTGATTCTTTGGAACCGCTTGTTATCTAATAGGTTAATGAACCTGAGGTTAATGAAGACTAGGCATATTTTGAAGGAAAAGTAAGAGTTTAAATAGTCCTGGTCAAATTTAGCTTCTTTATGAACTCCACTCAGGTGATTGAAGTCTTATCTGCCTCAGCCTGCTGGAGTAGCGGTGTACAAAACATTCATTCTCACCTTTAGTTTCCACTTGTCATCAGAAATGAGCTCTCTGCTCTCTCTGCTCCTTGTTTGTGAAGTTGAATGTTCTTCTCTCTGGCTGATTGTATGTAAATGACAGTTTCAGCAGTTGGAACCTCTTTTGATGAATGTTTTAGAATTCATTTCTGCTGATAATTTAAGCAGCTTGAGATATAAGCTGCTCCAAAGTCATTAGGCTATAATATGCATAAATATTTATCAATATTGCATGTCTTCTGCCGCTATAAATATAAATACTGCTGTGGGGTGAATTTGCAACAGCTGTAGTTAATACAGATATCGGTGATAAGCTGTTGTTATTCCACAATATCAGTCTACATGTAACCAGTGTATTTGTCAGGTCTCCAGTTTCCAGCCAAAGCGTAGGTACTTTTGAGTTTGATGTGCTTGATGCAAATCTTCATTACAGTTTTCTAACAGAATGTAAAAGGCTCTACCTTCAAACCTCATTTGAATCCAGGTAAAAATGTCATTTGTTTGAGAGGGGGAAAAATAATTTCACTTACATTGCTTGATGAATATGCAAGGACACTCTAGTCTGTTGTTGTCTCCTGCATCACGTCTTTCAATTTAAATTTAGTTCAGTTCGGTGGTTCATTTCCTGCTTTCCGGAGTAATAAGGTGAATTATATTCATAACAGAATAATATGAATCAAAATAAAACCAGGAGGAATTTACTAAGTTCCTATTATTGGTTCTAGATGCTTTGATTATTTCACTTTGGCTGCCCAAATCCTTTAATAAAAACCTTTGCAGAAAAAGGTTCACCACCAGCTTAAATACATTTTGATAGTATATTAGTCAGTAATACAGAGCAGGAAAATATTAATTTCTATGAAAATGTCACAGGTTGGTTTTTCATGTGTTTTTGCAGGATGCAATCTTGCACACAAATCCCTCTTGTGGATCAATCACATATTGCTAAACAGAAAGTCTGTCTTGTATCTTAAAATCTCCTCCACAGTTGTAAGAAGTGGGTGTGTGACTCGATTTTTCCACGATGATGAATGATCACACTCTCTCTGGGCTTTTTTCTCTCTTCTGACTTTGATATTTTCTCACCTGGAGGCTATAGGAAGGCAGGGGGGATTTAAAGAAATCACTCACATGCTGCTTGAACATAACTGGAACGCTGGTTCGTCTCTGTAGTGAGGCGGATGATACCTTACCATCATAGCTTTAAATATGCACCTGCAGCATTTGTGTTCGGCCTGCTGAATGCAACACACTCCTATACCCTTCTTTTAAGACTTAGCTGACTGACATGCCTCCTCCTGTAATTTGTATAAATTTTCAATCATCTTCCTTTTCTCTCCTGCTTTTTTTCTCACTACCCCTTCTTCTATTTTCTTTTATTTGCGCACTTTCTTCATCGCATTTATCTTGGCCTGAGTCAGTTCCAAGAATTAAAAGTGGATCAAACTGGGAATCATGCTTAAGAAAAATGTTGATTTTTATTATTTCTCTTGTCCTCTATTCAGTTTTTTTGCCCTAACTTCTCTTTCTGAACCCTTTCTGCTTTTACCTCTCTCTGTTCTCTTAACCCACCCACCTGCTTTGCTGAGTCGTGGGTGCCTACATTAGTGTGATTGCCTTGAAAGCAGCAATATGACAATAGTAAAAAAAAAAGAGGGCGAGAGAGACAGGGGCAGCTTTGGATGAGACTAAATAATGGTACTTGGAGCTTTTCCACTCTACTTCTTGCTCATGATTGTGTGGCCTTTAGAAAACCATGCGATGGATGGTTGGGGAAAAGGAACATGTTAAATATTTCACAACTTTGAGTCAGTTCAGATAAAAATATTTTTGGAAGTGTCTGCTCCGGTCTTATTCTGTCCCAGGCATATTCATAGTCGGATGAGTTATTTTTATAGATTGGTTAGTTTGGTGAAAGCATAGATTCAGTGATACCATAACATACAACCATGTAGGAAAAATCACCCCTTACTCCCAACTTACACTATGCCTCAGGGTCACACTGATAATAATAGGGCTGGAAATGCCTTTCTTGTCAGTTATATCCAAGGCAGAAGTTCCAAAAAAACAAATGTTTAAATGATCCTAAAATTCTCTGCAAATTAATGTGTAACATTACAATCACCAGTTTTATGTTAAAAGGCAACATTTAAAAGGCAACAAGTTTCTTGCACACAGTTACAATAATTTTGGCCGTGCTTTGGTTTCCAACAATGTTTTCCCTAGTGTGACTGTAGTGTAACTTTAGCTTGGGCGTTCTCTCTGTTATGGGCTGTGCTGCTCATTTCGTTTTAGGGTTTTATCCAAACTGTATATAACTAAGGTTCCAGGCTATTGGATACGATCTAGGTAAATGTCTCTACACACATACACTGCATTTGGAAACGGCGATGAATGGAAAGGTTTTCAGTGCAATATATAATTACTAATGCAACATCACCTGTAAAAGCACATTGTGTGTTTTAGGCATAGCATCATGCCGATGTTTTCTGCTATGCGACTGAATCCTGAATTTTGGCTTTATCTGCTGCACTTTCTACTGTCTCTCTGTCCACTCTGTCAATCTCAGAAAAATGAATAAAGCTTTTGTGAGGGCTAGATGGGTGCTTAAAAAAAGAAGAAGAAGAGAGCAATCATTCCCCGTTACCATCCAATCAGCCAGGGTCCAATAACTTGGCATGTCCCATATCACATCAGCTCTCAGTTCAATCTGCTGGGAGAGAGGGGACTTAACCTTCTGCTCTGCACATGCACCCACTCACAAGTCAACCACACACACAATGAATGTGATGGCTGATAACCCCATTTACAGTTTCTTTCACGCTAGGTGACTGTAGTTGGCACCACAAAGTGGTATTTCAAAGAAAACCAGATGTTGGATCATGTCTTTTATGTATTATGCAGAAGCTCCTGAATGTGTTGATGCAGTAGGTAAAATTATGCACTCAAGTGCAAAAAAACTCATTTCATTCGTCGACATTTAATCCGTCTATTTCAACTACGATAAAAACCTTTTATCAAGGGTTTAGGAAGTAGTAGAAATAAAATTAATCAAGATAAAAACAGGCAAACAAAAAAATCCATGCAAGCCCTACATACAGTACTAGGAAGAAATCTTTAGACACCCCTTATTTCTTTATTTTGCTAGGAAAAGGTGGCTTATTGAAACATATAAAAATTGTACACAAGAATACAATATGTAAGGCAAAAGCAGAGTTAGTACAAGCAAGTTGGAAAGTCCGTGTTTGGTATGACCGCGTTTATTCTTCCAAACAGCCCGAACTCTCTTAGGCAGCTTTCTTCTTATTTCATTAAGTAGTCTTCATGACTAGTTCTCCAAGCTTCTTGAAGGACATTCAAAGCTCTTCTTTGGATGTTGGCTGCCTTTTGATAAATTCTGTGTCTGTTCTGCTTCAATCAGTCATGCACAGACCCAGTCAATGATTGATAGTGTTCCATTGTGTGTTTTTCTATCCAGGTATGCTTTAACTACATTGGCATTGTGTTTTCAATCATTGTAATGCTGAAAAATGAAGCTGTTGTCAATCAGATGCATTCCAGATGGTTCATTCCCTACCTTAAAAATGTTTTTTTGACATCCACGGGCTTCAGCAAACAATAGATGGATCAACTAAAGGGCCAGTCGTATCTCTCAGGTCTTATGTCAGGTCTTTGCTGGATTTTTGTGTTTGTTTCTTCAGGACATGACTTTGAGATACTCTTCATGTGCTGTAAATACTTTTTAGGCCTGTCACTTCTTGTTATTTTTGACATTTCTCATAGATTCAGGAAATGAATTTGGGAAATGGGAACAAATGATGTGTTTTTGTGACAGGCTGCTGGTAACTGTGCCTAATGATACAATTTAAAATGATAATTTAAAATAAAATTGCTAAGTCGCCTGTTATGTATAGACAAAAAACTGGTTCATCCCTACAGTTAGATTCTTTTTTTATACCTGAATAACTCATAGGCCAAGATTAAGTGATTTAATGAACTGTGAACTGAACATGAGTGAAAAACCAGCCAATTTACAAATAAAAATAAGAATAAATACTGCTATTAAATAATTTGATACAAATGCATGTCTAAATCCAGAATGAATTAGGTTTTTGGAATCACATTTATGTAGTCAAGGCCTGTGGGACCTTCAAGACGTTTGTATGAAATGAACATTGGATTTTCTCTCATTTGTCTCCATGGTCATTGCATATTTTTCTAAAATACTGACTACAGGATTGATTTTATTGAGCATTTTGGCATCAGTAGTCATTGTTTTGTGTTACGCTCCATACATTTTCTTCTTTTTGTTTTGATCGTGTCTCATTTCTGGCTGAACCCTGATTCTGACTGAAACTGATTTCTGCTTTATAAGTGAAAAAGCTAGCTCCAGAGTTCCTCAGATGTTGGTAGGAACTAGAACCGAGCTACAAAGACAGCCAATGTTACATTCACAATCCTACATAAAGGACCAGAATCACAACACTAATCTGCTCTATGATGTGACACTACGATGAAAGGAAAAGGTACCATAATAATTTTCTGTTTCCTTATGATAAAACATTGTTCAGTTGAAAAATGAAACTCTAGGAGTCAACATTGGTCAGGTTGTATATCTGATTACCTTTTTATCCCAACGTCCATTCATTTGATCTTCTTCAGGTACTTTTGGGAACCCAGATAAGTGCAGTTTGCCAAGTTTGAGGTCAAGTTGTTCTTTGTTATTGGCGCTTCCTTACAGCAACCTCTGTATACTCCACCCTGTAGAAAGAGAGGGACATGAGTGAAGCATGTTTTATTTTTTGCCTTCCAACATTAATGCATTGCAAGGAGTGTCAAAAATGAGGATTGACCAGAAAAGTTAATCCCTGCTGGTATAAAACTCAAACTGGTTCTCAAAACGACAGCTTACATTTTTACTAAATTCTAGATATTTATTATATTTGCTTTTGTGTGATAAATTTCAAATCAGTCGCTAACTGGATGAATGGTTCTCGTGACAGCTGCAATCTGCCTGTTCTGGACAGCCACAATCACACACATACATTCAGTGACTGTAAACTTATATCTGTCCTCTTTCCAAAACAGCAGATTAATGATTGCCTCCATGCAATACATTTAGAAGACATTTGTAAATTGTAGCTACAAAAAAAATGGGTTACACTCTCCCCAAATGGGTACTGCATAAGTCTTCTAAAGCACCATACAGCATATAAATCCTTTTGATTTAGCACCACCCCAGAGCCACACTCCCTCATTATCCATCAAGTATTTTGTTTTCTTTGTCTTAAAAGCATTAAAGCTAAAGTTAATTATTAAATACCTGTTATCACATTCTGTCCCAAAAAAAGTCAGTGTAGACTTTAAAAGAGTTGTCATTTCCTTTATCCTCCCAAATTTCTTCCTTCTTTTTTTTCTTCCAATGCTCATTTTCCCTTCCCTGTTTCTCTCTCCATCTCCCTGTAGCTGACAGCCTGTACAATACCCATCTCTCAGTCAGATCCTAAGTGGCAGACTGTGCTCTGTTCAACTCCTCTCTTACCAGCTCTAATTGCAGTGTGGACAGGGCTATTAGCGTGTTAGTGCTCCCATCTGATAAAGGTCAAACCCCCTTTCCTGAACAGGCAGCCGAGAAAGGTGGGCAAGTACGCGTGTGTGTGTGTGTGTGTGTGTGTGTGTGTGTGTGTGTGTGTGTGTGTGTGTATCTCCACTGATTAAGCTTCACCTTTA